>MEHQ01003357.1:148945-165517 GCA_008828725.1 Saccharina japonica
TTAACAGTAAATGTTGGTGGGTGGTGTTGGTGATTGTGGGACTACCAGCCGAGGGACCAACCGACCAACCCAGTAAATCTCTCACCCACCACGCACACCCATCAATTACCTGCCGGTCAGTAAAAAAAGGTTTATGTGCTGACCCAAATCGCTTAGAATAAAAAACGATCCCATCAATGACAATTAATTGCAGGAACACAGCAAAAAGAGAAGAGCCGCCAACGCAGTAGCTTAATGCAGTTAGGAGTTTGACCACTTGAAGGCGTCTGTCACGCTCCTCATTCCCAGCGTTCTTGTAAAATGACACCAACTGTCGAGAGCGCATATGATAGCGTGGGTAAGCACAATGCGACGAAAGTTGACGAGGGAAGAAAGTGCTGAAATCTTCTCGCGATAAAAAGCAAGGCAAGAACCGTAGTGGGGAAGGAGGGAAAAGAGCCTACTTTGTGACGCCGGATCCGAGTCACGACTACGAAGGAAGGAGAGAGAAAGGAAGGGCGAAGATAATAAATGGGATAAGACAAAAAAAAAAAATCGGCATAGTCTGCTGCACACGCACACAATACCAGGTACACAACACGATATAACTTGAGAGTAGAATACATAAACAGCCGTAGAGATTGAGGATTTCAACGAAACTTATCTTGGCAAGATGCGTGTGACAATTCGATCTCGCCTACTACGATATGGGTTTTATATAGATATTCTCGTATATGAGGAGGAGAGTAAAAATTGAAGCTGCACATTTAGGGAATCAGTGTGTCTATTCAGGTCCCATCTTCGAAAAATATGGTTTACCGGGTTTTTCCACGAAACTACACTATCATACTACTGTGTCCAATCAAGTGTGTGCATTGGTATTTCATACCTGGTGTTGTGTTACATAAATAATGAAAATAAATAATTACATGATATGTTTCGGATGCTGTAGGTGGCCATTTAGTTTACGGTGAGTACTATTATAAGTTTATAAGTGAATCGTCAAACCTCACATTACACACACATGTGAGGGTATTACCTGCTGGGCTATCGGGGTAAAAGATCGACCAATTGCCCAGCTCAGGGTAATCCTTATAACACTCTCCCCCCCCCTGAACGGCGGGATATTTGGGACGTCGGTACCGTAGTATCTCTGGGTCGTAGTTTTGTGACCACAGAACTGGTACCTTTTTAGGATGAAGAATCGGCACGGACACTGGGTGTGCTGGATGTCGACGGGTAGAAAGGAAGGTTTAATGTGAAGAACACACACACACACACACACCGTATACGGCCGTACGTTGACCTACCCGCTTCGTTTCAATACCTGGGGAACCAGGGAGACGTGTTATTTGGGGACGCACGCGCAAGCGTTTCTGAAAAAATAAACGTTCGAAGTGAGATTCGAACCCGTGTCCTCGACGACGTCAAATGTGAGGGTATTACCTGCTGAGCAATCGGGGTAAAAGATCGATCAATTGCCCAGCTCAGGGTAATCCTTATAACACACACGCCTTCAAGCTGTGTGGGGGAACATTTTACTGTATACGAAGTACATTAATAGTACGAAGTATCTAAATAAGCTACCAGGTATCTATTATATGTGCATGTGCGAGGACGAAGACATAATATATATATCGACGTATCTGGTACAGCAGTAAGTAGTTCAAGGCAGGTGGATAAACTCAATTCATTACGTAGTGACTTGAAGTTTACAAAGTATACACACCGAGTCTGATGTACATTTTCTCGCGATAAAAATGGAGGGCACGAACGGCAGTGGGCAAGGAGACGAGCCATTTTTATACGTTTATGACTCTGAATCTGAGTTACGACTATGATACCAATATGTATATTAACAAAATTTTATAAAACAACAGCTGTGAGCTCGAGGATTTCGTCGAAGCTTCCAATATATATATGGGAAGGAGAGACAATCCAAGGGCAAATATCATACCACAGGCCACAGGTAATTGAAATGCAAAAAAAGAAATAGGTACGAGGTATGGTATAAAGCAGGGGCGTATATACGTGTGTGTATGATAATGACACGACGAAACTAAAAACAGGAGAACATGGAAGGGAAGGGATTCAAACACAGGAAAATAAGTGTACGGCGAGCAAAATTCGAGATGAATTATTCGAGATGAATTAACTTCATGTTACTACTGTAGAATGGTTGACGCCCAGATTAGTACACACTCCTGTTCTGCGTACGAGGTATTTCGTGATACTAACAAGATTCACTCAAGGCGTTGAAAGTCGAACTTGAAACGATTGAAAAAATGAAAACCCATTAAGTAGAGGACATTGTTTTTTTTGTTTTGTTTTTTGTCCATCCCATTTATTATCTTCGCACTTCCGTCTTTCTCCCTTCCTAGTCGTGACTCAGATCCGGGGTCACAAAGTAGCTTCTCCCTCCTCCCCCACTACGGTTCTTGCCTTGAATTTTTATCACGAGAAGATTTCAGCACTTTCTTCCCTCGTCAACTCTCGTCGAATTTTGCTATTTTTATCACGAGAAGATTTCAGCACTTTCTTCCCTCGTCAACTCTCGTCGAATTTTGCTTACCCACGCTATAATATGCGTTCTCGACAGACGGTCTCATTTGAGAATAAAAACCTCCATGGGGAGAATCGAACCCTCGACATCCGGGCCTACAGGCTTCGTGGCTACCAGTTAGACCACCGGGGCGACCGGCTTTAATTGTATCAATTCGAGCGTGATAAAATCATTGTCTGTTATAAAATATATATATTTAATTCAATAGTTAAATATATATTTAATATTTATTAATAGTGCAATTCACGCAACACAATGTGCTTGCACCAACCCCTCAAGCAAAACCAAGACAAAACACAATATACATGGTACCTGCTCGTCTGCTCGTATGTTCATGTACATGTGTGTTCTTCACACCAAACCGTCCTTGCTACCCGTCTCTATCCAGGGCACCCAGTGTCTGTGCCGATTCATCATCCTGGAGAGATACTCGTTATTATGTGGTCACAAAATCTAGGACACAGATAGACTACGCTGCAGTGCGGTACGCAGAGCAGACAATGATGTGCCATAAGCGACAGGCAAGCCCTACCCTGCTGGCAATCCAACTGCGTGAAAGAGAAAAGAAAGAAAAAACCGAAAACAAACAAATGAATATTAAATAAACCAGATCAACAAACGAGCAAACAAAAACGATCACAAAAGACAGAACGTGTGGTGCTTCTCCCCGAGATGTGACAGATAATATTTAAAAAAAAAAAAACGAAATACGTACGTAATTTAGAAACTAAAAGGAACTTTGTTTCGAATCAGCCGCAGCAGTCGTCATCAGTATGCTTCCGACCAGACATACACGGTCCGAGGCATAGACGGGAGTTTTGGAAACCAACAGTGCTTAAAAGCATGTTTTTATGTAAAGCACGAGGATAAGCAGTACGTAGCAGGGTTCGAATTAGTGCTCCAGCAACATGTGCGCGTAGCGCACATCGGGCATATTTGGATGTACGCGTAGCGCACACCGAGCCGGAGGCGAGGTGCGCTCCCCGCAGGGGCCCCCGGAGGGCCGCCGGAGGCGAAAATTTTGGACGTATGTGCGTAAATGTACTCAAAATGTGCGTCTCATTCGCTCGTCTTGCAAATAACACAGACAAGCATAGACAGAACCTGCTCCACATAACTGCAATGGATGTCAGCGCGCAGGTCAACTCTGAGGAATCATCAACATGTTGAAATCAATTTATTCGCCCCCTTATCACCGCAATTTTCAGCTAGCACCCTGCAAACTCGCCTTCGCCATCTCACATGCTATACAACAGGTGCTATACAACTGCTATACAACGCTATCATCCCACCCAAAACGAAATATATTTCTCGTTCGTTCCAGTGTTTATTACTTGCGCCTTGCAAGGGCATCGTAAAAAAAAACGTCCGCTTCACGAAGGATGTCGAGCCGCTTTGTCAGGTCAACGCCTTGTTTCCTGTACGTATAAATATACATATATCGTAGATACGTACATAGATACCAGGTTGAAACCACAAACGCGTGTTCCTCTCTATTTGCGACCATTTCAAGCCTTGTTTCATCCACGGACATACAAAACCGTCATAAATTTGAACTCAGTCCCCTCAAAAAAGAAAGCCACCAACAAATTCGGCAGGAAATTGTCGAATAAATCACAAGAAAAAGGCCTAAAAACATTTTCGCCTGCGGCGAAAACAGACCCAAAAATTCTTCGCCTGCGGCGAAAATAGGCCCCAAAAGTTTTTTTCGCCTACGGCGAAATGGACCCGCATAATTTTTTGGCCTGCGGCCAAAAAGTGTGCGGGGGCCTAAAAGAGATGTGCGGAAAGCCGCACATCTACTGCTTTTTGTGGTGCGCAAAAGCTGATATTTCAGAAATTTGGTGCAATTGCGCACGTTTCACCAACTAATTCGAACCCTGGTACGTAGTACGTAGTGTGTACGCCCAGCATATTGCGGCTGCGAGACACCAGGGGGATTTCAGCACCGGGAAACTAACCGTGAGATACTCGTATTATATAAGTATCGAATGTCGACGTACGCGGTCATATGCATGCGCACGAGGTAACATATAGATACAGCACAGTAATAACAGTAAGGATAACATTGACGACAACATAAATAATGTTTCAATCAAGTTAACTCACAATAATGCTTTTTCAGGGAACCTCATTGTCCGTACGTGTATTATATTTACGTTTGTCGAATATTCAGGGGTGTGTGTGTGTGTGTGTTCTTCACATTAAACCTTCCTTTCTACCCGTCGACATCCAGCACACCCAGTGTCCGTGCCGATTCTTCATCCTAAAAAGGTGGATTATTATTACATGGTAAGTATGTGAATGGTATGATTGGGATAAGAGCTTCACATGATCAGATGTCAAATGCGATCAGAATACAACAGAAAGTATATGCAACGACCAGTAAATGCATGTCCGAGTCGAGACGAGATGCCTTTGATTTGCTACCGTTTAGAACGTTCATGATGGAAGTGTCGACTGGTGTAAGAAAGAACTCGCACCGCGGTAGCAGACGTAAACGTCGGGGTGACAACTCCTGCCTACAGTATTAATAGGACCCGTGTGAAGATAGTTCGTACGGCACCTTCGGTTTTCTTGGGTTTTCCTTGCTTGATTGCAGTATAATGAGCTACCTGGTACGCATGTATTAATAGTGTTACTACAGCAGTAATGAAAGTAATGAGCTGCATTAGTGCTCAGTAGTAGTACTATTAATAGCTATTAATAGTCACTCAATAATTGGCTTTGAGAAATCGTGAAAGTACCACACGACAGCCCCCAACAGGCATTCGACCGACAATTCGAAAACGATCGAGAGGAAAAAAACCTGAACGGTCTTCCAATGTATTTATTTGCGTATCCCCTCTTTGGCACCGCACTCGCGCGTTGGCAAAAAATAACTTGGAATTAGAGTCGACTTGAGTAGATTTATGGACAGCAGTGCAGTACTAAACTAAAAGGCATATATATTTAGCCACGGCAGTCATAAGCGCTTTGTGGTCGAAACATAATTTTGGTAGAAGGCATACCCTATCGAAGCAAACGTCCAGGTACATCAGGCGGGGCACCACCACACCACACGTATGACGTACGACATTTTTGACACGACGTGGGCTGCCTATTATAGCTCCAACCCAAACTCAATCGCCAAATGGTAAATGATAAGTTATGTACGTACGTTTACGATGTACTTCTTATACAAGCGGTACGAAGAGCGTGCTGCCACCATTACTAACTTTGTGTAATGTATGCTCGGCTCGGCACATGCTGAGCTGGTTTCTTAAATGGATCATGTATGTGTCACAACAAAAAAATGCTAAGCTCGTGCGTAATGGGTCTGATTTACGAAGTTCCAAATTGTACGACCAGGTCATACCCGCAATATATCAAGGCCGTAAAACAAGCTATCGTAGCAGCTGTATACCCACATACCAGGTACCTGGTATTGCGCAATTTTGCGCATGAACGCTTTGTTTTTTCGTGGAAGGGGTCTGGCATGACCTATGGAAAGTTTTGGGAATATTGTGCATATGCATGTCGCATGAAGGCGCACGAATGGGCCACCCGGAAGGTTATTCTTGGGTAGATAATCACCTGTAAAACTCGTCCTTTCCTGCGATTAGCCAAGCCGAGAAAAAACACCGCAAGGCGAGGGCGCGCTGTGTACTTGAAATTGAACAATTAGTTACAGCTCCCGCGTGCAACTTTGAGGTATAGAAACTGAACGGGTGAAAGGATAGGCGGAAGTGAGGAAATGAGCCGTGGTGCGGTAGGCCGGCGGGGGGGGGGTGACTGGATTGCTTCAGGTTCTATTATATATGTCGAGCTCTACCCACGACTCTTGGCAACTCTTGTACGCTCAACCACACGAAAGGTTCCAGCGGTAATAGAAAAATCCTCCGTCAAGCTTGTAACGCACATTTCAGTACAATTCAAGGAAGTCGGACTGCTCACGTAAATGACTTGAGCTTCTTCTGCTGTATATACTATACCTAAAACATGTATATACTGTATTGAATGACTTGAGCTTCTGCTGTATATACTATACCTACAACATATATATATATTGAATGACTTGATCTTCTGCTGTATACCAGGTATACTACACCTACAACATATATATATTGAATAAATTAATTGTTTTAGTTTAGGAGACGAATCACGAGAAAAACCCATGAGCGTCGTATATATCTGTAATGGTATGGGGTAGGAAGGCCGGTAATTACCTCTGCATAGGTAATTGGTCCGTTTTCGTATAACTTGGATGGCATTCGTATTCGGTATTCGGGGTATTTATAATATCTGTGGGCCATACTTGAAGCCCATCCCGAAGCAGATGTCATCTGGCTCGGGGATTAATAAAAGCTGCTTCTCTTATACGCTTGACTCTACGGAAAGTGAGTAACACCAAGGATGCTTAATAGACAAACCTGCAAGGGGATACTCTGTGTCTCACCCAGTCTTATCACACGTGGCGTCGTTGGCATATCACACATTATTTAAGTATTACTATTAGTAATGAGGAGATATTGATGCTGAGAAGGGCGCAGCCCTTCGAAGCATCAATAGATGCTCTTCATAATGGTTGGGTATGTGCCCGTGGGGGTGTACCCCCCTGGTCGCGAACGGACACAAACGGACAAAAAACAGTTCTGAAAGCTGCCGCAGCGTGGCTTTATTTAAAGAATCCTTAATATTGAGGTTTGTCTGTCTGCTCGTCTGCACTTCGTCTGCACTTCGCACTTCGTCTGCACTTCGTTCGCTTTGCTTTTTTTTGGCGCGCGACGCGTACACTGAACCGATTCAGACACGCTCGGGACTGATAGAGGCCCGCTATTTGTGCCGACCGTCCTGTGCTATTCGTGTCGAAAGCCGTGCCGAGATCGGAGAGCTAGGCGGTAGTGACTGCCCTAAACTGTTGCCAGTACCAAATTGTGTCACTGGGATTTCTCGGCAGTAGAGCAAACTAGCAGTAGTATATAGCAACGATGAGGAGACATGTCAAGCAAGGCAAAACATGCGCTGTCAAGGGTGTAGGGTGGCGTGTTCCACACTAAAAACTAGTTGTTTGGTGACAGTCACGGCATGTCAAGGCTGTCAAGGGTTGAAACTGAAGACCACATTTCTCGGCAGTAGAGCAACAACGGTGATGATCGGACGAGAAGAGGAAGACCATCATCGCACACAGCACACACACCACCATCACCAGCAAACACCACAACGACGACCATCACCACCACCGCCACCACCCCTGCCCCACGAGCCGCAGGAGCACCAGAAGTTGTTGTTGCTCGTAGTGGCTGGTGGTGGTTGGTGGTGGCTTCGTCCCGTGGTTTGGTGGTGGTTCCTGGTACGCACTCGTTCAGCAGCAGCAGCATTTTGTTTTTTTTTTTCATCCCATTTCTTATCTGCTGCTGCTGCTGAGAGATGCAGAAAACAAAAAGACAATAAAACACGATTTCTGAAATGATACAGATTTTACGAAATACGAGCAAAAAGACAATACAAATAAAAACGAATTCTGAAATGATTCAGATTTCTTAGTTTGCATTTTTCTCTGTACAAGGTTTTTGCGCTGACACGCATCGCTTAACAATAAATGTTGGTGGGTGGTGTTGGTGATTGTAGGACTACCAGCCCAGGGACCAACCGACCTGATACCTGATACAGATTTTACAAAATACGAGCAAAAAGATCATACAACAAAAACGAATTATGAAATGATTCAGATGTATTTGTTTACTGGTACATTTTTCTCTGTACTCGTACAAGGTTTTTGCGCTGACACGCATCGCTTAATTAACAGTAAATGTTGGTGGGTGGTGTTGGTGATTGTGGGACTACCAGCCGAGGGACCAACCGACCAACCCAGTAAATCTCTCACCCACCACGCACACCCATCAATTACCTGCCGGTCAGTAAAAAAAGGTTTATGTGCTGACCCAAATCGCTTAGAATAAAAAACGATCCCATCAATGACAATTAATTGCAGGAACACAGCAAAAAGAGAAGAGCCGCCAACGCAGTAGCTTAATGCAGTTAGGAGTTTGACCACTTGAAGGCGTCTGTCACGCTCCTCATTCCCACCGTTCTTGTATCAGCATGATGAGGACCAGACGATTATCACAAATAACCATGCTATTATGTACAACCGGATAGATAGTCGGTATACATAATAGGGGGAACTATCGCACCACCGGGTCTGGTGTGGTATAAAGCTGCAACGCCTCGAAAACGCTTTGACAACACACAGCAGCAGCACATACTCTCTCCTCTGCCCAAGTGTACTCTATACGTTTGAGACCTGCGCAGGCCTAGTGCCGAGCACAGCGGACAAAACACAAGAAGAGACCTTCACGCTTCTTCTTTGTCATCCTCCATAAAACATGTGGCATTCTATAGTACAGTGGATATTAAGAAACGTCAATATGTGGTCGAGGCTGAATATCTTATTTAATTTATCAAGTTTTATGTTTCTTGACCAATTTGTTTCAATATTCGTGATAATCTGAGCCTCGTAGAAGCATTTTTCCCACATCAGTATTTCTTAAATGCAGCCGCCCACTACCACTACGATGATACTTCCTTTGTTCCCGTGGCCTTTTGCTTTCGGGAGTGTTATATGAGGTATCAACGTTTGAGCTCATGCTGCACATTGTCGGATGGCAAACATGATAATGATACTAAATCGCGAGTAGTTTTTGGTTTTCAATGTTGGCATTAATCGTCAACTAGCCGAACTCTTTTAATCGAAATCATAGCAAGGCGTTTGTTTAGATAAACCAGATAGATGGGTAATGCATTGACTGATGAACAACGGGTTGCGAATGTTCAAAATAATCTGAAGACAAAACAGAATGATGTGAAGATTTTATTGTTAGGATTTGAAACGACCTTTTAACTTAGTTTTCAGTGAGCCCAAGGAATCTTCCAGCCATCAATAAGAGCATTACGATTTTTATAATATGAATAAAGATCCGAACAAGAATCACTCCGGTTAGTCTTTACTCATAATAACACTCCGCGTACACTACTGTTTGGTAGTGCAGAAGGAATATGGCATACATCGCACTACAGCAGTCAGTATACGATGATGCGCACGTAAAACAATTATCATGATTTCCACGTGCGTACGTATGATACGTGCATAGTGCATACAGGTACTACTACTGCTGCTGCTGTATGTAATCGATGTTTCAACCGTCAAGAACAACAAATGATTAATGAAATGAGTAAAACAAAAGTGTCTCCGATTTGCCGTGTTCTGACGGAGCAATGCGTTTCATTTTTATGCGAACACGCGAAATTATCGTATTCCCATTCTAACTGACATTAAATCAAAAGCTAGAGACTTAATCTCACGAAAAGGTTGCTATATGTTGTGGCTGTCGCAAGTGGACGGAATTAAACATGCTCAGAGCGATGTCGATGCCCACCTTCTAACACATTTGCCGTTGCACTTTCTGCCGCCATGGGTGTCGACGCACGCGTCCCTTTCAGTTTCTTGATCATAGTATCTCTCAAGCGAACACCAGCGTGCGTCGTCACTTCAACTTCATATGTTGTGGCTGTCGGAAGTAGACGGAATTAAACATGCTCAGAGCGATGTCCACGCCCACCTTGGAACACATTGCTCTACCTCTTCTATCCTTCCCTCGCCGGCTCATTGAATGTTCCAGGTCGCCTATACTGCGGCGTCATGGACGTGTTTTAAATAATGCCGTTGCACTTTCTGCCATGGGTGTCGACGCCGACAGTTGGGTAAACCTTCCCGCTCTAAGTACGGTCACCGTTCGTGGCCGAGCATACCACACCATACAAGTTATAGACCGGTGATAATATCGCGTGTGCGTGAAACACGACCACCACGCCTGCTCATTTTGAGCTACTACTGAAACGTGCTGCAGTGTTCAGGCCGTGACTTACCAGCAGCGGTTAACTACGAACCCGTTACTGTAAACTAGAAAGATTTAGTCGCTGTAGTTCTGGTATTTGGTGAAACTTTCCGGTCCACCATGCCGGCCCCGCTCTGCCTTAGTTCAGCGAACCAAACGTCACATCGTAATATGCTTCGACTAGTGTTAATCCGAACCATGCCAGGGCGGGCACGGTATTACACGTGGCCAAAACAAATACCTGATACAAACATGGGGGGAGGGGGGGGCAGCCGAAAAGCACTAATGGGACAGAGGGACGATGGTAACGCCGATTTGGATCTTCACGTATCTCCAACCATAAAGTTATATGGGTGCCTACATCCACCCTCCAACTTACATACACAAATGCACGCTCCTGTTTCCGGGCTTAAACAGTAGTTTGCATCATACACCACGTTATATGAAACGTCGGCGAGTGATAAAACCATGCCATGGCGGGCACGGTATTATAGCGGGCAAAACAAATAGAGGGGGCAAAAACAAATACATGATACAAACATGGGGAGAAGGGGTGGGCGGCCGAAAAGCACTCTGGGGACAGAGTGACGATGGTAACGCCGATTTGGATATTTGTGTAGGTCAACCCATATAGATATATGGGTGCCTATATCCACCCTCCAACTAACACACACAAATGAACGCTCCTGTTTCCGGACTTAAACAGTAGTTTGCTTCTTAAACCACGTTATATGAATCGACGGCGAGTGATAAAACCATGCTATGGCCGGCACGGTATTATAGCGGGCAAAACAAATACAGGGGGCAAAAACAAATACCTGATACAAACATGGGGAGAAGGGGTGGGCGGCCAAAAAGCACTAAGGGGACAGAGTGACGATGGTAACGCCGATGTGGATCTGCACGTATCTCCACCCAAATACCCTATAAAAACATGGGGGGGAGGGGGGGGGGTTCGAAAAACTCCAAGGGGACAGAGTGACGATGGTAACGCCGATGTGGATCTTGACGTATTTCCACCCATTTAGTTATATGGGTGCCTACATCCACCCTCCAATTTACACACACAAATGCACGCTCTTGTATCCGGGCTTCAACAGTAGTTTCCATCATACACCACGTTATATGAAACGACGGCGATTGATATTTGTTTGCCCGGATTTCATCCGTCGAGGCAACCATCCACCGATATCATAGCACGAGCTCCCGCGCCAACCGACCAACCACCTTGCCCACCAATCTACACACGTCGTACAACTTGCACGCGAATGCACACTCCTGTATCCTGGTTTAAGCTAACTAACGCTATCCCATCTTCCATCTTTTCGCGCGTAGGCTGGGGACTGGGCGGCACAACTGGATAGTCGTTGAAAACACCGATGACCTCGACAATGATGTCCGGGAACGATTGCTGAGAGACGCGCGATCTGCCGTGCGTCGACGTCTTCAACAAACCCATCGTCTAATTCGAGACATGAGGCTCGTGTCCCAGGAGGCGAGACCAGGTGGACACGCCCCGGCAGCAGATGTGCGACTTGAGGTTGGGGGCATGGGAGATTCGGTTGGAATGTTACCAATAAATGCTGTGAGGTCCCCTACGACAGCCGGGACAATTCGGATGTTCATTGTTACCCATGCCGGTTTCGACCAGGGACAGTCCATGTCAATCCTGCACCCTTGGTATGAGTCCGCCCAATATCCCATCCTCCGACCTCTCGGTGAAGATGGTTGGACTCCGTCTATGACGAGTTCGATCCGCCGCCGCCGGATTGCTCTAGCGCGATATTGTACGCAAGAGATTCTGCGCTCACAGTACCTGACGAGCGCCGGTCAGCTGTTCGGGGAATGGACTTGCGACAACGCTAGCTGGTTGCACGATGAGAGACTATCCTACATCCCACACGACCAACGTCGGCTGTTTCCGTTCACTGAAATGCGTTCCGCTACAGAGGCTAGTGGGCGCGGGCGTCAGAACAGAGGTCACCAAGCGAATAGTGGCCGGGACAGGGGCCGCGGTCGGAGAGCGGACATACCCGTATGATCAAACCTCGTCCAGGGTCTCTACCAGGAAGAACGATACTGCCTGCGAGTTTCACGACGTCCCCCAGGTGGTATAGAAACTATCTAGAAGATGCCTTGGCGGTTGGCGCTCGACTGGGCGTCCCAACGTTCTTCATAACCTTGACCGCAAACACTCGGTGGCCTGAGATCGTGAACGACCTTCTCCCAGGACAGAGTGCTGCTGACAGGCCAGATATTACGCTTAGAGTGTTGAGATCACGAATGCTCGCGCTTCGTCCACATCTGGAAGACATCTTCTGCCCGAACGGTGTTCGATACTCTCTCCAAGTCTACGAATTCCAGCATACAGGTCAGTATATCGGCAAGGTTAGACTGTGCGGAAATTGCTACTCCCCACGCCCGCGATCAACACGGCGTTACTTTTGTGTGTGTGTGTCCGACAACTATTGTCATGGGTCCTCAACAACGATATTACTTGCCACTCTCGACGTTTTTTTGCCTCTTTCCTCGTTCCAGGTTTGCCGCACTGCCACGTTGTCCTGTGCCGCAAAGGTCATCCTTTGCGAGTCGACGAAGTAGATGAGTACGTGTGCGCGGAAATGCCGCCTGCCTGTGACCCTTTGCACGATACAGTCCAGCGCTTCATGATACATCTACACACCGCCCGGTGCAGCCGTCACGGAGAAGGTTGTTCGTACGACTACCCGTTTTCTGCAAACATGCAAACGCATGTGCTTGACACAGGCGGTGCGCCCCGCCTTAAATTCAGACGACGTGACCCTCTCGCTGACGCCAGCGTCGTTTCTTACAAGGCCAGGGTTCTGTCGCTCTGGGACGGGCACGCCAACGTCATCACTATCCTCGGCATGCGGGTTTTCGAATACCTCCTCGCGTACGTCCTGAAGGGCCTCGACGAGGTAACCGTTGTCGTTACGCAAGGCGGGGGTGTGGAAGGCGACGACGCGAACATCGAAGAAATTTGACCATACGTCGCCAATCGCTACATAGGTGCCTGTAAAGCTGTCATGGTTTTGTTTGGCGGTAGGTCCTACCCTGTCGTTAGCCTCTCACCCCCAGTTATGTGACTTCGCGTTGCCGTACCGACAGCTGAAGGCTTCGTCATTCTTGACGAAGACTCGTTGCTGGAAACTAGAGAACACCGCGGTCGTCGACAACATGGTTAGCCGTCGTGTAACGGACGTTCACCGATGGTTAGCCCGCCCAATATCGCCAGAGTTTGACGGGATCGGCTCCGTTCAGTACTTCGAGCTATACATTGTGCACAACCAACAACCACGCCGCGGTCAATACTGGACCGACACCCACGCCGAGCACCCCGGGTACATTACACGAAGGCGCAACGTCGGACGTGGACAAGGTACAAGCCCGTGCATCGTTCGTGTATCGCGATCAAGCGGCGAGCCCTGGTTTATCTCTGTCATTACTCCGCAGGGGTAACCCACCGCTCGACACCGGCGCACAAGCGAAGAATTGGGACGAACTGCGTTTCCACAACGGCCGTTTGCGCGATACGTTCGAGGAGGTCGCAAGGGGGCTTGGCTACGTCCAACTCAACGAGGAGGGGCGAACAGTCATGCAGGAAATGCGTGCATTTGGCGCCAGCCCGAGAGCGTACAGGACTACGTTTTGTATCTTCGCCGTAGAGGGCAACGACATGCGTTCCGCGCTGAACGATTTCGGCGCCGAAATGAGTCGGGACTTCCGAGGAGGGTGTGACGCCCTTCTCAGGGACCTCAGTCGAACGCTCCAATTCATGGGGTCTTCGCTACTCGCCTGCAACCTGCCATCCGCGGACCGCGAGATCACCACATCAGCTGAAAATATTCCATTCGTGATCCGCGTCAGGAAGGATCTTGACCAAAGGTGTCGCGAACGCGGGGACGAGTTCAGGCGTCTGCAACCAGCTCTCAACGCCAAGCAAGGCGCATTCGTTGACGCAGTAATTGGCGACGTCCACGCCGGTCGAGTCACCGCACGGTACGTAGACGCGCTGCCGGGTAGGGGCAAGACGTTCGTGGTTCGAGTACTGGTACCTGGTCTGCGCTCCCCTCCTTCAGGGCGCCCGCTCATCGTCGTAACGGTAGCGACTATAGGTGTGGCGGCGTCACAGTTTATCGGCGTGTTCTCGGCTCCAGCGACTGACCGCACAACCGGGCATCGAAGATTCAGAATCACGGTGCGGGCGTCCTGGGATTCCGACGACCCTCCCGTGTGCCAAGTTACTTGGGGGTCTAATGCCGCGGCTCTCCTGCGTGTGGCTGACGTCTGTGTTTGGGATGAACTAGCGAACGTCCGTCGCAGCGACTTTGAGGCTGTCGATGCCGGCCTACGAGAGTTGCGTAACTCCGACCTTCCGTTCGGCGGGGTCACTTTCATTGGAGTGGGCGACTTCCACCAGATTCCACCTATCGTCATCGGAGCTACACCGGAGTCTCGCCTGAAGCATCTCGTCCACCAGTCACCGCTGTGGAGACATGTATCTGTCACCATTCCTGATCAGAGCGTCCGCATGGGAGGAGACCCGAGTATTGCGACCTCGTTGATGCGTTCTGCACATGTTCGTGGTCGGACCGATTACGAACTGGCATGAGCCTTCTCCCGGCATGGATGGGGCGAGTGCATGGGGAAAATGAGGCCATTGATTTTGTCTTTCCACGTCTGGACGACCCCGGACATATCGCTCAGGGTGCGATCATGTGCTCAACGCACGCCGGTGCCGACGCCTACAACAACAACCTATACGCTCGTCTACCTGGGCCAGAGGTCGAGCAGGAGGCCTTCGACACCGTCGACCCCGACCATGACTACGTCAGTGACGAGCGTCTGGCGCTGCATCGAGCGTATGGTGTGCCGCTCCGACCCCTGCGCGTGAGACAAGGTGCTGCGTAAGGGATTATGCCTAATCGATCACCGTCTGTCGCGCATCACACACTGTTTACAGTGGTGTCCTGGACAACAAACTTGATTGCTATCCGTGTCATCCGTGAAGGGATCGTCAGCCAGGACATCGACTACCTTCCTCGAAAACAATCCGAGTTCGATATTCGCGTGAGAGTCGGGCCACATGTCGTTCGCCGGCAGTTCCCACTCTACTTTTATGGCGCCACGACTATAAACTCCTGCCAAGGTCGAACGCTGGATCGCGCTGTTGTCGACAAAAATCTCTACACCTTTTGATCACGGCCACGTTGGCGTCCAGTTCAGTCGTGTCCGTTTGCGCGATAATATAAGGGTGCGATGTGAAGAGTCTGCGATACACGACGGTCGTGTCTCGATAAACAACGTTGTCGTGCCCGAGTTCCTCATGCAGGAACAAGCAGGCGAAGACGCCGGAGAGCTGCGTAAGGGTCGGAATCGTGCAACTCTTAGATGGGAGGAGGCGCGACGCGAGGGGGGGGACGCTCAGACGCGTCACGCCACGGTCAAACGCAACCGGCAACGACGTAGGGTGACCAACCTCGATGGGGAACGCAGCGTACGCGCGGGATTTCGCGGGGATCAACAGCATGGCGGGCGTGATAGTGGACATGATGATGACATTCCCCAGGTGAAACTCAGAGGATGTGTACGCGTTGTCACACAGTATAAGGCCAGTTCACAATCAGATACTAGCAATCCATGCATGACCTTCTGAAATATGTCTCCAACCAAGTACCCCCGCCTTTCGCCACTTTAACCGCCAATTTCTTTGCAACAGCCCAACAGTCCAAGCCACCAAGGCGCCTTCAACACCGCCCCCACCAGGACGGACGTCAACAGCTCCATGGTAAATCTTGTAGATTCCTCACCCGAAGCGATTTGTCAGTGACACCACCTGAAACAGGCCACGTTCCTCGTGTCTCGCGATCACTGTCACGCCCTTATCATGCATGCAACAAACCATCACGCGCCACATATTTTCTATATCTCTTCCGGTTTGGTGGTGCGAAACTTACACAACACACCCGCCGTTCTCCGCGTCGACCTGCCACGTGGGTTCAATCAGGGCGCTAGGTAGTGCCAGCAAACCGTTTTGTTTTTCTTCAAGTTAGGGCCGTTCCTAACGAACAAAAAAAAATCACGATTCGTGACGTTTTGGCATGACAAAATATCACGATTCGTGATGTTTCT
>MEHQ01002683.1:0-15418 GCA_008828725.1 Saccharina japonica
TCTGAATAGATGCCCCCATACATCGTGAACACAAATCCAACCATCTCCCCGGCGGTAAAACAGCACTATAGATATGCCCTCTCTCGTCGCGCGCTTCTTCGACGAAGAAAATATAGATATATATAGTATATTACTACGAGCGCTTGCTATGATACTTCCTATACAAATAAATATACTCATCCTGCAACTCACTCACTACTACTGTAGGATGAAAAATAAAACAACACCTGCGAAAAAATAATTACGTCAATACTTGCCGCGCGCTCTTGTTGATGATAACCTAGAGAAACTTAAATTATTCCTGTGGCCTGCATCACAAACGTATCACTCCCACCGCGTGCTCTTTAAGCAAGAACGCCTGCATCAAAACGCGTGCTCGCCGTGCGCTCGTTCGACAACGCGACGGGAAACATATATATATACATTTTTTTTAACGCATGTGTGTGTGACCTTGCAGAATAAGTCACTATCACGTTATATACACAACGAAATGAATAAAACACCTAAAAACACCGCCATAAGAATAAATAGCGTGTATAATCGCCACGCGCTCTTTCGAAAACGTGATTAAAAGAAACCGAAAAAAGGAGTGCCCGTGGTCTGCGTCTGCATCATATACCTCCCCCTCACACCTCGAACTAAACCTGTTTCGAATATAGTCTATGGACCGTGACAGCAGTAAAAAAAGGGCCTTTCTTGTCTCCTGTTCTAAACATCTTGAGCTAAATATTCTAATCGATCTCGTAAGACATGCCTTCATACAAAAAAAACGCATTAAACCATTTTTACTGCAGAACAAAACCAAACACTGGCTTGTACAGGCAGAATACAACATGTGCGACTCACGTGCTTCGCCATTTTGACGGCGTGTCGGCTGCCGTCCATGGTGCACACCACCTGGATCACAGAGCCGAACGCCCCCTGCCCCAGGTGCTTCTCCAGCTCGAGGGTCCGCGTGGCCGCCTTCGACATGTAGCGGCTCGCAGCCGAGGGTTCTGACACAAGGGGCGCATTCTCAGCATTGACGCTCCCCAAGTGAGCATGGCGTGCGTCACCCTCACGCTGCCGCTGCTGCTCTTGGGCTTCGAGGAACGCCCCCGGAACCCACCGGTTTACCAGAGCAGTCAAAGTCTGCAGAGCATGCGGCGTCAGCATATAATACATATGTATACATCAGCAATATTAAAAATAGAAGTATGTACGATGCTTGCCGAACAAGAACAAACAGTCTACTGTAGTAGCATAGCTGTGGAGAAGAAGCGTCTGTCGTAAGTTTTACCATGATCACAACAGAAAAACTTGTCATAATAGCACCAGCCGCGCGCAACATAATAAGTAACGCGGCCCAGCACACATACATATATATGGTGCCGGTGAGTAAGGTATTTTGAGCCGCCCGTTCGCGAGAGAAGTCCCCAGCAATGGCTACATACGCTCAAGGAGTCATACGAGAGCTTTTGAAGCCAAAGGCAAACACACGCGGTTGGATGTGCTTGCTCCCTATATACGACAGTTACCTCAGTAACACGGCAGTGGTATTACTCGTGTTTCGCTTCGAGGTGTTGGCGCTTTGTTAAAAAAAATAAGAAAATAATAAAAAATAGTAAAAGCCGCTAGATACGTACCAGGTATAGGTTCAGTGTAAAATGAAAAACCAGCGGCAGGCGATCAGATTGGCTGTAGGCTGCCATAAGATGCATGCACGGTCCCGACGTCGCGTCTACTCGCGGTTTTAAGCCAGATTAATCTGCTGGGAAGGGGGGGGGTTGCGGTCGCCGTACAAACAGCATACGCCGCATTGTATCCAACTTACAACTTAAAAACTGCACCACCCACTATTGGAGACGATCTGTAACATACCATATACTCGGAATTGGACCGCGATTGTTTTTGGCCGCTGCCCTAAAAGTAAACGTGACAGTGAGAATGCTTGGCAACGGCTAAGGATAGAACATGTTCCGGGCGGGGGTCGGTCTGTTGGTTCTTCGCAATTGTGCGGACTAGGAACCGCCACTTCCGATGGTGACAGCAAGGCACGGGCGTAGACCCAACCCAACCCCCTGTAACCCTGACCCTTATACCCTGACCCTAAACGGGCCACAAGCGGGCCGGGAAGACGGCTGCGCCTGTTTTGTTATTGTTTCTGTTTTTTTCCCCCTGAACTGTGGACCACGAGTTTCGAACTGTGGACCACGATTTGACCCCTGACACTGCTACAACAACTGCTGTATGTAACGGTTATGCTTCGAATAAAACCCCGACCTTACAACTCTAATCCTTACCCCGACCGCCTGGGAAATTTCGGAAATTTCTGGCAATAAATATGGTTGGTGTGCTGATGAGTTAGTGGGGAATGTCAACCATTTAGTCGAGCCTGGCCCTATTAATTGCCGTAGTAATTCAATGCTTTCAGCGACCGAACGAAGAAGATCGTGTGGCTTTTTTTTTTCTTCTATTTTTCTAGTATTGCAATAGTACTGTCTGCCTGTACTGCCAGTAGGGTTCGGACCCCTGAACTACAGCCAGCAGGGGTGACACAGCAGCAGCAGCAACAGCAGCTGTAGCAGTGAACCGATCTATTTGGCTACCCAACCTCTATACTCGTACCGGTATACTACAGCAGTACGTACTGCTTGCTGTATTGGCATGTGGTGTTTGTCCAGAGAAAAGAGCCAAAAGACGAGAGGTGCATTTGATACCAGGTACACTGCTGCTGCTGATGTCTGCCTGTATATGCCGTACGCTCTAGGAACGTGGTTTAGGATAGAAATACTGTACGTAAGACGAGTGAGGCCGCGACGGTTGTTTTGTGACGTTCTGTGACATATCTCGACAAACGACGATGTATCTGGACCCTACTGCTGTACTCGTATATACACATGAGAATGAAAACAAGGAAATAATAAGAGTTGCAGACATACTGCTGTAGGAGAGATCAGATCCCTCAGATCCCATTTCATGAGTACCTGCTATACCTGGTAGATATTTCGTCGCAGATCGTACGTATATCCCTGGTTTAAGAGATACGCATGATCTACAGTACTACTACTCTGTAATGTTGTAGATCGTGTTTGCCAGGTGTGATCTACCAGGTATACGACAAGGCCCTTGCGCCGATGTTTCTTGCTGCGTGAGATGGATCTGTATGATATGGCTCTTGCACGATATCATACCTGGTACCAGGTATATATCCTAACGGTATAAAGGTAACATTACGTACGTATGATATCATAGGACCTAGATGATCTATACGTACTCGTACGTAGCAGTATATCGTGATCTGTCTCATGTTTGTTTCGTACAAAAACAAGACCACTCCCCTACTACGTACCTGGTACACTACTGCTGTTGCTCGCTGCACGCGGGAGATAAAGTCTAACACTCCACCAGGCAATCAGCACTCAGCTATTTATTTACCGATGTGCACGACGTCTACCACGAGAGGCACCGGACTGCTACGAGTACGGCGGTGGCATCATTACTCGTACAGCATTCCTGTGCCACAACTGAATTAGCCACCGCAAACAGCAGAGTTGTGTTGGTCTTGTTGATGTTGCTCTGCTGTGGGCTATCATGCTATCATACATGTCAGTACTGGTACCGGTACTGCTCTACTGCTACTGCTGTATGTACATCACCACAAGCAGCAGAGCAGTCACACTCATATACAGTTCCATGGTGGACGGAAATATAAGGAACGTTTAGTTATTCATGTTAATGACAAAAGGTTTCTTACATTTACGGTCAGAGTGAAAGAAACCAGAACAAACCGAGCTTTTTTGTTTTGCAGCTTTCGATGTGATGATGAGCACATTCATCAGCAGCCATCGCGAATGACGAGCGAACTCTTACCTCTTCCTCCAGTTGTGCCATCATCATGCCCACAGCCTAGCCTAGTCTTCCCCTCCTCCCCCTCCTCCGCCTCCTCCCCGTCCTCCTTCTCCTCCTTCTCCTCCTCCTCGACCGTCGAAAAAGTATACCTGGTACGCCACAGCCACAACTCGTAAGAAAGGGTGGGTTGGACGTTGGACCGGGTTCACGAGGATGCTGCCGTCGGGCGTCGCTGCCGCGACATCTAAGCTCGCAACAGTGCGAGGGTCGATCCTCCTCGTCGTACTGATAACCTCCTAGGCTGTTTCCTCGTGACGATGCGGCAATGGAGCAGCCGCCACGCCTTCGTGTCTATAGCTTCTATGAGTACGGCTGCTGCTGTTGGTGCTGCTGGTTGGTGTTGTTCTTGCTCGTTTTTTGTTGTCGAACGCTTTTTTTCGGCCACTTTCTGTGAAGCCTTCTCTTCTTCCTCTTGCAGTGTCTTGTACCGGCAAGCCGGCAGGCCGGAATTAGGAAGACAATCCACGAAGAACGATAGTCACCGCACGAGGTTTCTCAGCCGTTCGCTTGGCCGGGCTGCGGAGAGACTCGTACTCGTATACGAGTAGTAGTACGGTCGAAAACTGCTTGTTGGCGATGATGTGGTAAATGGAGATCAAATCAGAATGGATGATGAGCACTCACGGTTCGCAGGGCTGCCTGGTATCGATGACTCCTTCCAGGAGAAGAGCCGATCCGAGTGCGAGTATGTAGCAACAGCAGTAGCACGGTTGATTGACCCGTGTTTGTGGTTGAGGTCGAGTCGATTGAGCCGTGTGCTGTTGTGTGTACTGCTGTTGTGAATCGAGTCCTTGTTCGCCCGGGTTGCGCAAGGCATTTATGTGCGGTACAACTAAAAAATCGGCTGCAAGTTCCTCGGTTTTCCTTGCGCAAACTCATCTAGCCTGTCAATTAATTAATTACTTCCGGCCGACAAAGTTTTAAAGATGCCGCGAATCTTTCGTTTTTCAATTTGGAAATTTAGCGAAAAAAGGCAAGTTGGCGGAGAATTTTTAGAAAAACATGACCAGAATCCACACACAAATCACAAAAACATGCACCAGATTCCCCCCCATCCCTTGGCGAAGAACACTCGCGCCCAAAACCACAAGGCAAATACTTATCATAGCAGCTAGACGACGCCGGACCGTAGCACCGCGGCCAGGGAGTGCAGCGCTTCATCTGGCAAGCCCTGGTTGTGGCGGACTTCACTTCTCCTCTCCAGTCGATCTTGCTCTCGTACTCTCATCGGAATTTGCTCGAACCAAGCATCAACCTTGGGGTATACGGCGCAGACAACGGCGGAGGATTACGAGTATGGCATCTGCAATATTGCACGCAGGCGAGGATGCTCGCCCTCCTCCTTCTCCTCCTCCTCCCCTTTCACACGAGGATGCCCGCGGCAACGAGCGGGCAATGGTATGTGGCGACAGCAACAGGCTCCAAGAGCAGGTGCGAGAGCGTGCGGCATTCTACTTACAGCTGGGTCGTCAATCGGCCCCGCTTACCAGGCGGAAGCAATTTTGATATGTTCTCGCTCATTTTCATCACCACTTTGACCGTAAATATAAGGATTGTTTATTAATTAAAATGACTATTAAAATAGTGCTTATATTTCCGGACATAGTGATCATCTACAGCACCGTACAGCATTTTGATCGTTCGCGACGCAGTCAGTGGCTACTGCTGCTGTACATATGCGATTATGCTTTCATCATCGTCACGGGCAACAAACAGCAGCCCTAACGGCATACCTCAAATACCCTCGCCTCGAGGTGTACCTTCCGCACGTGCGTTCGAGGCCAAACCTTCGTTCGTCGTGGTGATGGATGGGTGATTATTCACTCCTCCTTCTCCTCTGCCCCCTCTTCTTCCTCGTATCATGCTTTTTTTTTTTTTGTTCCAACATACAAAGAAGTCCACCGAGAGTATGTTGAGCAATTCAGTTGTCGCTTTTTCGATCGCATGCATGCGCAGTTGATGTTGATCACTCGACGCAGCGTTTCATCATCATCATCGACAAGAACAGCAGTGCCCCCCCGCCTCGCTTCGCTCCCCGCCGGAGGGATGTACTACTACTGCTGTACCTCCCGCGCGTGTACGTTTGAGCGCTAACCCTCGTTCGTGGTAGTGGTGGTGGTGGTGGTGGTGGTGGTCCTGGAGGGTACTCCTTCACTTCTCCTCGACCCCCCCCCCTCTTTCCTCTACATACCTCCTCCTCGTCCTTGTCCCCCTTTTTCGGACAACGAAAAAAGTCCACCGATCGATGATGAATGGCTACGAATGAACACTCTTCGTTGCTGCTGTCATACATATCATGCGTGCACTGCTGCCCGTGATCGCATTCGTCGTAGCGGCGCGTGTGGGAGACGCTTATTTAAGAGCCGCCATCTGTTTCACTTCCAGCAGCAACAGCAACCCCACCACTACTGCTTGCACTGAAACATAAACAAAAAAAAAGATACGGTATGGAACAAAAGTATGGAATGTATTTCGGGTATATACGTACCAAATATAGGTAATACTTACTTTTGAAGACACGAACTACTGCTGTACGCCCTGCAACCCTAGCCTGCCTGCCTGCCTGCCTGTCCGCCGTCGTTCGAACGGATCCGGCCGTCTATAGACATGCTGCTCCAAGATACCGCTGGCGTTAGTGTGGATATTACCGTTGGAGATTCCTAGCTTGCGGTGGTTCTTCTCCTCGAGGTCGTAGCGGCGGATGCGCGTCTCCACCTCCTTCATCCGGGTAGCCGTAGCCTCGATTGCCTCCAGACTCCGTACAGGGCTCGGTCCCGCCGTTGCCAACCGGGCCTCCTCGAAGCCCGGTTTTGGCAACCGCGAGACCCGAGCCCTCTACTAAGCTTCGAGAGAATCGAGGCAACGGCTGCCCGGCGGAAGGAGTTTGGAGGCGACCACCCGCCCGCAACAATCTCGAGGCGCAGACCTGCCCCACAGGCTGGTGTTTTGTTCTGTTTTGCGTCGTGGCTGAGCCCATGGCGGTCTTGGGCTCAGCAATCCATGCATGACAAACGAATATCATACAGGCTCGAGGGAGAGCGGAGGGCCAAGGGCTCTATAACGCTTTCTTAAGCGTCCCTCATGATACGTAAGCAAGCACAAACGACGTACGTACGTAGCTGGATGTGAGCCACTATCTACACGTTTTTTTTTTCCATCCCTTTCATTATTTTTGCCCTTCTTTTCTCTCTCCTTCCTAGTCGTAACTCAGATCTGGGGTCACACAGAGTAGGCGCTTCTCCCTCCTCCCCACTACGGTTCGTGCCTTGCACTTTTATCGCAAAAAGACTTGAGCTCTTTCTTCCCTCGTCGACTTGCATCGAATTGTGCCTACCCACACTACTAGGCGCTCTCAGCAGTTGATTCCGTTTTTTTATTTTTTTTTGCAAATAAGCTCAAAAGTTCGACCCACGTGAGACTTGAACCCCGGAAACAAGCTCATATAAGCATTGAGGGTACCACTAGACCATCGGGGCGTTTTATAAAGGACATCAAACCAGGCGCGATCAGGTAGCGACTTTCCGTGCTTGCCGTCATGGTCTCACCCATAAAAGTGGTGGGCCGAACAGTGACGAGCGAAACACTACTGGCCCGGGGGAGGGACGTAGAGGGGGTGCGGTAGGGGGGTACAATGCGAGCGAACTGGCAACATTTTTTGTTTTGGTTTTGCCTCATGGTCGATTTCAAACTATAAACGGTCATTAATATTTGGACGGTAAAAAGTCATGGCGGTGGGATTTACGGCGGTAAAAAACTAGAATATATAGGTTTTAGTGTACGGGATGGGTCCTGATTACTACGATCCCCCGTTATACAGCCTTATCTTACCCACACCTCCCACGCGTCTGTTCATATCCTTCATTAATCCTTGCACCCAGAGCCCACAATATTATAATTCGTATTGTAGCCATTCTTTGCAGAGCGCGGCGGGTTCCAGTTCCCCCCCCCCCCCTCCCCCAACTGCTATCATAGCGGTCAAGGGCATAATAATAGACACATGCTTACGGTAGAGGTGCGCCATATTGTTTGTGAGGGTGATCACTCGCGGGGCGCTATACCTCACCCAAAAAATGATTTGGGAGAAAAATAGTACTGAGGGCCCATATTAACGAGTATCAAATAAATTCAATTTGGAAAAAATAAAATTCAAATTCGCTTTTCATTGGTCAACACACGCACCGGTACCAAATATTATACCCCAAGATCCTGATCTTTGGTGCTGGTGCGTGTGTTGACCAATGAAAAGCGAATTTGATTTATTCTTCTCTTTCAAATTGATTTTTTTTTACATTCGTTAATATGGGCCCTAATAGGAGTGAGTGCTGCCAGACGAACACCACATCGAAAATACTGCAGCAAAATAATGGAATTCGGACGATTTTGGGTTAAGGAGCCTTCAATACTTCAATAGGTCGTTCAGAACACGTTTCAGCCAAAAAAGGGTATACCTCTATCTCTATCGTATGGCAGCACGCATCCATAAGCACCACCTAACGCGTGGCCAAACATACCGTCACCATTATCTATAGCGTGATCATGAAATGCATCACCACCAAACGTACCGTCACCGATACTAATAACTAATACAATGGGCACCCCGAGGTAACAGCACACCCCATGACAAGCCGAAACAAGAGGTATTAACTGCACATTGCTCTTTTATCTATTAATAGTAGGCACTATTAATACATAACTTTTAGTATAGGCGGAACGTGCCGATTTTTTCGATCGGGCCGCCCTTAACCCATTAAGAACTGGAAACACTGTCCAACACTATTTCCAAGTAGTTTGTCCCCAAATACGCGGGACCAGTTCTTAAGGGGTTAAGTCCCGGATTCTCCTATTTCGGGTGCTCTTAACTCGGGGTACCCAATGCCGTAGCGTAATGATCAAAAGCATCTTCACTAACACGTATACTACCATCATGAAACCTTGACATAATCTAACGCGCCATCACCGCCGCTATGATTGCCTCCGCTCCTCCTGCTGCTCCTGCTGCTGTATGTATCCCCACTGAAGGACGGCCACGAACGGGAAGATGCCGTTCAAGTGACCGCCGGGGCAGAAAAGAGGGTCATCTCAGAGCAGGAGGAATGTGCGTTGTTGATGGAGGACATCCACACGCTGCTGGTGAGAGGAGTAGGATACGTATGTGACGAGAGCGTTTTGGTAACCGTTTTTTTGTTTCAAACAAGCTTGGTCCGTGGGGCGTGGTGCATGATTGAGAGTACAATTAACGGTGTTCTTCGTTGGTAACTACCCTGGTATATATGTACTGGTATATACGTATTAAACAAAAATGAAAAGGACACTTCAGCTGTGAGATGGACAAATTCCTCGAAAATTCCTCGAAACCCATATTTTCAAGCTGCGTGTGACTCTTCGATGGTATGATATGGTATGGTATGGTATGATGTGAAAAGGCATCCTTTCGTAGGCCTGGACTCCCGTTTCCGGGACAAATTACTTGAAATTAGACTGAGAGTTTTTTTTTTCTGTTTCTGTGCAGTTCTGAAAGGGTGGGTTATAGATAACAGATAGACCACGGTGGTTTCATCGCTTGCTTGTTTGGCTTGGTGACAAGGATTTTGCTTCGAAAGTGTGAACGAACGCACGAGAAAAAAAAAGTTGAAGGAGGCGCAAGGGTAGTGCTGGTCCTCGGCTAACCGAACCGACCGATGGCGGGTGCCACGAATGGGGGCTCGTTCGTGTTAGTATCATATGTAGCACCATTTTGTTTTTTCGTTGAGCCTCCTCCTCCATCTCCTCCTTGAAGGGCATACCTTACGTACCAAAAATAGCTGACTTCGAGAATAATGTAGATAGGCTACGAAACCTAATAATGAACAATACGTGTGGTCCGTGCAGCAATATTTGTCCATGAAAAAAATGGTGCACAGGTAAGGCATATAATATATATATATATGCCTTATTGGAAAGTTTCTCAGTCGAGGAGTATACTATTAGTCAGCCAGTAATAGTCAGTCATAAATAGTTGGTAATAGTCGGTAATAGTCGGAAATAGTGCCTCTCAAAACACTGCTACGTATATATGTACCTCTATCGTATATACTGTAGTATACGTCCGATCTTCCTGCCGCCTATCGTACACGTACATACGTATGCCAGTTTTATATGAACACCTGGTATGTTATGTGTTATAAGGCTTAGCTTGATGGGTAGGTAATGGGTTAACCTTTTTACCAGTACGAGTAGCCCAACGGACTATTAATATTAATAATGCCTTAACAAAAAATGGCGTCGACGGCAGGACGGATTGAAAGCCCAGTGTGACCAGTAGCCCAACGGACTATTCATATTATGAATGCCTTACCAAAGAGCGTCGACGGCAGGACGGATTGGAAACCCAGTGTGACCAGTAGCCCAACGGACTATTAATATTAATAATGCCTTAACAAATGGCGTCGACGGCAGGACGGATTGGAAATCCCGTGTGATCCAGTAGCCACGGACTATTAATAATGCCTTAACAAATAACGTCGACGGCAGGACGGAGTGGAAACCCATTGTGATTTCACGCGCAGGTTCGAGCCCTGCTGACGACGCCATTTTTTAAGGCCCTATTATAGTCCGTTGGGCTACTGGTAAAAAGAGTAACCCATTACCTATACGTGCCCATCAAACGAAGCCTTGTAACACTCCCCCCCTGGAACGGACCGGATATAAGGGTCGACGCGTGTGACCAGTGACCAACACGCGGTTCCAATTTATGGGGGCCCAGAAGAGAAGTGTCGTTTCAGATTCTCGACATGATGAAATTCGCTTGTGAGGTTCGGAATCACGAAATCACGACTACAACGACCCACGTCCTGCCGACGACGCCATTTGTTAAAGCATTGGTCCGTTGGGCTATTCTGGCAGAAAGTTAACCCATCACGTACCCATCAAACGAAGCCTTATAACATGCGCATATAAAAATAGGTATATATAATACGTTGTATATTCGTTAGTATGGTTATTTTGTTTGTCATTCGGCAATGTACAGCGCATACCTGGTACATATGATAACGTACCGTATATTTCAATCCACTATAAATTGAATACTCTTTCGTTCGTATCTCGTTTGTACGGATGTGTGTACATATAACTGTCATGGCGAGCAGGAGGCATTCTTCCATATTTTAGTGAATGACCCGGAGTTACAGGGCTTAAATAAGTACATCACCCAACCCATCCAACAATAGAAAGGAAGACACGGAGGATCCCTTGTAGTCCAATGGTTAGGATATATGACTTTCACTCATGAGACCCGGGTTCAATTCCCGGCAGGGGAGCCATGTTACGGAGAGCACCCCTTTGTGCTCCACGATTTTGTAGGCTTCGACAGCAAACCATATTCCAGTATATTGTGTCTGACCTGGTTGTCTCTTGATCCAACGAGCGGACGGATTTGGCCAGCAGGACAGGTCACGAGCATGCAGTAGCGTTCCATGTGTCGGATATACAAGCGTTTCGTGCCAGTGATTCAGTATCAGCACTCATTCACAAGTTCACAGTGTTCAAGTTCACACGTTCACAGTTTCAGAGTCTTTCGTGCTTTCCAAGTGATCGACCTACCCCAAGCTCCAGCCGAGCCCTCGCACGTTTGGTCGACCCCCTCCTATTACATCCCTTCGAAGCCCTGTAACTCCGGGTCATTCACTAAAATATGGAAGAATGTCTCCTGCTCGCCATGACATAACGTATTAATATATATACCAGGTACATATAAATAGAGAGAGATATATATAGAGCGACGAGAGACCGACCAAGTACAGTAGTAGTAGTAGATATAATGGACGTATCATATCGAGAGTGCCCCGGCAGTTTTTCAACAACAGCAGCTACTGCTGCTTTCCACCTGGCCTCTTTGATTGGTTGGTTGGGTTGATTAATTGATTGCTTGCTTGCTTGATTGATCGATTGATTGATTGCTTGATTGATGGATTGATTGGTTGCTTGATTGATTGACTGATTGACTGATCGTTCGATTGATTGTTTGCTTGCTCGATTGATGGATTGGTTGGTTGATTGATTGCATGATTGACTGATTGATTGATTGATTGACTGACTGACTGATTGCTCAATTGCTCAATTGCTTGATGATGCCAGGCTGATGACAAGGATAGGATCTCCGCTTGGAACAAAATTGCCGCAGAGGGGGTCAAGCTTACAGCCCAAGCTAAAGCGGAGGAGGAGGTAGGTAGTGATGATGGATTACTTATTAATACTAACATGATTAGTTATTAACATTATTACTTACTATTACTATTATTATTACTATTATTATATATTATTTATTAATATTTATTATTATTGTTATTATTGGTATTGTTGCTATTGTTATATCAGTATTATTATTATTACTATTATTATTATTATTATTATTATTATTATTATTATTATTATTATTATTGTTGTTGTTGTTGTTGTTGTTGTTGTTGTTGTTGTTGTTGTTGTTGTTGTTGTTGTTGTTGTTGTTGTTGTTGTTGTTGTTATTGTTGTTGTTGTTGGTGTTGGTGTTGTTGTTGTTATTATTATTATGGACTTTAGCCAAAATCAGGTACACCTGGTCACTTTGGTGCCAAAAACAGGTACTACACTAAGACAAAGTACAAATCACACGCTAGGGCACATCTCATTGGCCAGCCTCACATCGTACCTGATTTTGGCATGAAATGGTCCAGGTACACCTGGATTTGTCTACTTTGGTTAGCTTTCAACTGATTTTGGCGAATTTTGAGCCAATCAGAGGCCATACGTACACTCTCTCCAATACGCCCGACACGAAGACATCAACACACTACTAGAGGTGGGCACCTTTAAGAAAAAAACCGGTTTAAACCGGTTTTTGGAAACCCAGCAGGCGTGCCCGAGTAGACGGTTTTCGGAAAAAAAAACCGCGTTTTTTTCGGCCGGTTTAAACCGGTTAACCGAAAACCGGTTTAAACCGGAAAAAACCGCGGTTAACCGATTAACCGGTTTAAACCGGCAGAATCGAACCGACTCTTGACTGATTACACTGCTACGTACAGCAGTAGTAATATAGTACGGGTCGAAAATGACTTGGTTCTAGTGTCTGAATGACTTGGTAATTGCGTGTGTACAGCAGTAATGGAAACACACACAGGCGCGCGTAGTGAGGTCAGCCACAAATAAACGTCATTTCGTTCGTTTGAACCACATTATGCGATTTGATCGTATGGCACGTAAGTCATTTATCTATTTTTTATT
Organism: Saccharina japonica; assembly: GCA_008828725.1. Taxonomy (NCBI): domain Eukaryota; class Phaeophyceae; order Laminariales; family Laminariaceae; genus Saccharina; species Saccharina japonica. Next base: position 13,126 of record MEHQ01002683.1, read on the forward strand.
TTTTGAAGTTTTAATGACAAAATTAAAAACAAATAAAACGCAGATACTAGCAATAACAAGCACACACGCGCCCAAGTCACCAACCCCACACACCGGTAACCCAAGCCCAATAGCACATAATACAGTAGCCCCTTGTATTGCCTAATATCATTATAATACTACACGGTCGTGAGAGAGGCCAAATCGGCGGGACCGACCCTACCACTAACACCTTATATGCCCTTCTTGCTGTGGATATAAGAGTCTCTCTAAATCGCGGCGTACTCTTTGTTGATGTGTATGTTATGCGTGTGAAAGCGATACGTTACCGCGTATATGCACTCGCCATTATCGGGCGATACTCGTCTCGTGCGGCCGCTACGTACCGGTGTGAAACAGGTACGTACGCGTGTATGCACTCGTAGTCGCTATTGCCGAGCGCGAAATAGCCCCGTCTTCGCGTATTCGAGCCGTATCAATAACCATCGGCACACAGCAGCTGTCGCCTTATGATAATGCACGCACGCTGCACTGACGCCGACTCGCACGATGTTGGTATGCATGCACGCTTGGGTGTTTGTACAGGCTCGTGTCCCGATGTCCGGTTCTCGCATATGTGGCTCGCCTACGATGCGTCTTTACCAAGATGTTTATACGTGAGCGCAGCGTCTTGTCTCTACGCCTTATATACAGGTTAAGTACGGCATGCGCCACATATGGCCACAGCGTACCAGGGTATATGCCGGCAGTTGAAAAGCGACGCTGATTTATGTGGTAGTTACCGTATATGCATCGCCTAGACTGTTACTGCGTACACAGCAGTACTTCGTTGGACTCTCGCTCTCAATTTACTGTTATTATAGCACGGAAGAAAACACCCAACCCGCGTTCCTTCCGACCGCAGTTTTTACTCTTCTCTTCCTTGCCGGTCTTACCTCTGGGTTCTGATGCTGGCTGGTCAGCAGAAGTCACGAGAGCGCGGTCAACCCGATTCCCTCATCATGCCTCCATGTACGTGGGTAGCTCGCTTCTCTGCGCCTGCTGCTCTGCGGTAGAAGCGGTCGCGTTCCCCCTCTCGTGCGCGTCGCTGTAGATGTATCTGCGGCCTGCTCTGAGGCTCCCGTTTCCACTGGCTAGACAGCGCCATGTTGGAACGCCCTTCTCTCTGCTCCGTCTCGCGCCGCTCTCCCGCCTCCTGAAGAAGCACGCATTTTATCGCGACGTGCCATAAGGGACTCAGTGTGTGGAGCGCGCCAACAGCGACCGCCATTGGTCAGGCCAGAATAGCCTTGGCGCGCTTTGGTGGCCGGAAAGCCCGCTGAACCTGCCCCCGGTGGCCCCGTGCGCGCGGCGCCCTAACTCTGCACCCACATGGAGCGGCTTCTCGTCGGCCTCGGTCGACCGCCATCCGCCTGCAAGCATTCTTGGCGGGCCCGGCTGTCCGGTCTGGAAACTGGGCCACGATTATGTCCTGCTCAACCTGTGAGCGATCGCTCGACACGTGTCCCCCTCCGACCCAACTGCGGTGCCGTCCGTCTGGTGAACGACCCGCGCGGTCGCACACGGGTGGGCGTGCCCAAACTGGCCGTCGTTAATTTCATGCACGGGAGGCTTGCCGTGGTGTATCAGCTGGTAATCAGTCCTGTTATTTCCGAGCGTCCGTTTCAGCGCGGGGCTGCGGCCGCGCAAGGCGCCAAGCGTCGGCACGGCAAAGGGGCCGGCCGCATGGCCGGTGTCGCGTGGCCCTGTCGCGGGGCGAGGCAGTGGTGTAGTCCTCTGTAGCTTTTGTCCTGCTGCCAACAACCCTGCTCGACTGCTTGTCACGCTCTTGCCATGTGATCGGATTTAGGCCCACGCACTGAAGCCAATATAATCGACCAAGGCCGGGAGACCATCCTTCGCTTTGTTCTAATTGCGTTTTCCCGCCTGATTGGGTCAACCGATTTTTACGCAGTATAATATAAAATAGAGAGAGACCTAATTATATATATTTATAGCGACGACGCAGATCCGACCACGTTACACGTAGTAGTAGATTATCAATCGGACGTTATCATATCGGCAGAGTGCCCCGCCAGTTTTTCCAACAACAGCGCTGACTGCTGCTTTCCACCTGACGCCTTCTTTGATATGGTTGGTTGGGCTTGACTTGAATTGATTGGCTTGCTTGATTCGATGCCTCGAATGATATTGGCTTGATTGAATGCGATTGATTGCGTTGCTTGATTGCATTGACTGAATTTGACTGCATATCGTTTCTGATTGATTGTTGCTTGCCCTCGATTTGATGGAGTTGGTTGTGTCGATTATTGAT
>MEHQ01002683.1:19240-34752 GCA_008828725.1 Saccharina japonica
AAAAAGTACTAGGATGCTCAAGTACGACGAGTAATATGCCCCCCCCCCCCCCCCCCTCCCGCGCCGCACTCATCCCATCCCGGCTAGGCTCAGCTTGCCCCGGTGCAGCACGACGAGCCGCCGGCGGCAGCAGTACCGACTGTGGAGACAAGTCCCCCTCCGCCGGCTAACAGCGTCTACGACAAAATACTAAACTGGAAGGCTGGGGAAATGCGCGACGCCTTCTTGAACCTCGCGCGGCGCACGGGCAGCAGGAACGACGCTTTCATTGCGGATAGGGTGCTAAAGGAGAATGAACATTGGATGGTAAAGACGAGGAAGCTGGGAGAAGGGAGCTTCGGTTGCGTTTGGGCTATGTGGGTGCCGACGCTCGATGAGACGTTCGCGCTGAAGACGTTTAGCGCGGTGAGAATTGTGTTTCTGGTTCTGTTTTTTGTTTATCTTTCGTTTTTCAAGGAGGTTTGTTTTCTATATACCCAGTTATTTTAGATTGATTGGGGTTCGGGTTAGTAGCTGTGAGCCGGACCAATATTGTTAATGATGGGTAGTCAGATTTGCAAGCCTTGCAAGCTGCGCGCTGCGGCACACATGCGTATATATGTGTGTATATTACTTTTTCAAGGTCTTGAAACGTTTGTCATTATTTTGTTTTTCTGATTTCGAGACGTTGGAACTGCTTCGAAGGTATGTATATACTCGTATGATGAGGACATATAAACCCCGTAAGTACGCGCGATGGAAGTATCACACTCAGCTAGCAAATACGAGTTTCGACGAAATGCTCGATCTCACAGCTGTTTTTTTTTTAATTTTTTTTAATATATACGAAGTATGTATCATACATAATGCTGTATATTTTGCTCAAATATACGTTTTTTTTTCCTTGTTATTTTGTTTCGTTTTCGCTTGTTCATGTTGTGTGGGTTCTTTGATGCAGCAGGCATTGTTTCCTTCCTCCCCTCCTCCCCTCCTTCTCCCCTCCCTTCTTCCGTTCCTTTGTAGCAACCAGCATTTTCGCAACCCCCCGCCCGCCCCCGCCCTCGCCCCCTTCCCTCCTGGCGCCGTGCACCCTGGCTCTTCTCCTCCCCCTTGCTTGTGCCTGTGCGTGTGTCTACTCCCAACCCTGGCTGCCATAGAGCGCGGAAGATGGCGGGCAAGACAGCTCCGACGCGACTTCATCCCGCATATGCATGATCACCGAAATGGCGGTGTTGAACCAGTGAGTATGACGCCTGCTACGGTATTAGAGGCGCACCATGTTTTTTTTTCGTCTGAGGGTGGTATAGTCACTCGAGTAGCTCTACACCCCACCCAAAACCTGATTTGGGAGGAAACCAGAAAAGCTACCCGATGTACAAATCCCGTATAGCCTAACCATACTACGAAACATATATTCCAACACAAAATTGGAATTCCGACGATTTTAACACAAAATTGGAATTCCGACGATTTTAGCCCAAAATTGGAATTCCGACGATTTTAACCCAAAATTGGAATTCCGACGATTTTAACACAAAATTGGAATTCCGACGATTTTGGGTTAAGGAGCCTGCCCCTCCCCTTCCCTTCCCTTCCCTTCATGCAGAACACGTTTTCAGCCAAAACGTGCTATATACCTCCATCGTAGCGCACGTCGTATTATATATAATGTATATATATATATGTGTGTGTTCGCTTGTTGTGTTCTTGTGGTGTTATTACGGTGTAGGTCTGCCAAAAAGAAATACGTTCGTACCTAATCGGAGCAAGCCTTAGAATTGTATTGTGACACCGTGCTTGCTCTATAAACCTTGAGCATATACGTACAGGTAGGATTTTTGAGTGTAGCGCTTGTCTGCTACAGTATAGCACACGTTCTTGCTTCAATTTACCTAGCCCCAAAGTGCTTCGTACCCTTACCGTATTTACGGAGAACCATATATAATAGTAAATAGTACCAAAATATCGTTAGGAGAAACAGTTAAATGTGTGGGTCTTTGTGGACACCGTGGGTCCCCTATTTACCATGCCCCCCCCCCCCCCCCCCCCCTGCCGACGACGCCAAGTGTAATAAAGCTAGATATAAAAGGACAGGGTATCCCTAGCCAGGTCAGCCTATGGAACGGGTACTCGTTGGTACTCACGTGTGTTGTTTGCGTAGAGATAGAAGAAGAGCAGGTTTATTCCGTTTTCGCGTGATGAACGACTGAGAAGGCAGGTGAGATGGCTAAAAGCCATCGGGAACCATCCCTGGTTCCCACCTAAGATACCGCCTTCCACGTACTACCAATACGATTCTTATACCTGATACCAGGTATTTACCAAACGTTTCCACATCATGCCAGCAGTACCATAACACATATACCGGTTGCCCCGGTAGACCAGTGGTCAGCTTCAAAGGCTACTGGCATTGGTACCCAAGGTCGAGTCCCACCGTGGTGAGATTTTTATTATACTTGAAAAAATAAAAAGGAATCAATTGCTGAGAGCGCCTTCGTGGCGCGGGTAGGCGGAATCCGACTCAAGTCGACGAGGGAAGAAAGTGCTGAAACTTCTCGCGATAAAAATGCAAGGCAAGAACCGTAGTGGGGGAGGAGGAAGAGGAGCCTGCTTTGTGACCCCGGATCTGAGTTACGACTAGGGAGGGAGAAAGACACAAGTGCAAAGATATTGAATGGGATGGACCAAAAAATAAATGAAAAATATATATAAAAAATATACCCTTGGTATCTATTATTTTGGATTTGGTGAGGCGCTCGCCCCGCTGAGCGCATGTTTTTTACTACAACTTTCTTAGCGACACCTGATAAAGGTCGAGAGAGGTGCACCGTTTTGTTTCTGAGGTCCCGCCCTTGGTGAGCAGCTCTATACTAATAACAAGTAAAAAAGCTGATTTTGAGAAAACTGAAAAGTGCAGCCCGATAGACAATCGATCCCTTCGCCTTAGGTATACAAAAAAAGTAATATTACCAAAAAAATAATGGCATTCAATTCCGTCGATTTTGGGCTAATAAGAAGCGCCGTCATTCAGACACTATTTTCGCCCGAAAATTGTTTCGTAACCCTATCGTATTGCGGGGGACCATAGTAAATAGGACCAACTATTTTTCGTAAAAACAGTTAACTGTGTAGTTTTTTTTTTTGTTTTTTTTGTGTATACCATAGGTCCTAAATAGGGCCAAATATTGTTAGCAAAAATAGTTAAATGCGTATTTTTGTTGTGTATACCGTAGGTCCTATTTACCACATTAGCCCACCCCGTAATAGCACGCCTCTACTGTAGCGTCCCCCAAGACACGTCAGGCTTACCTGGTACCAGGTATGTTTTTTTCGGGTTGTTTCTTAGTCGTGGGCCTTATGCTTTACTATGCTGGTGTTGCTGTTTGAATGTACTGTAGGTAGGACTGTTTCCTTGCCACCACCACCACCCGCCGCCGCCACCACCGCATCGCCCAGCGGACGACACAGCAGCAAGCAGCAGGAGGCAACAATACGGACCAACCAAAACATTTTTTTTTTAAATATGAATAACAAGAAAAACAAAACACCCCGCGTGCGCTATTCTAACCTGGTTGGCTGACCTCATGGCATGTCTGTGTTTCCTAAACCTAATCCTTCTTTGTGTGGCTTCCACATCCGCGCCCACGCGCTGTGTGCACTGCTGTACTATGTGATGTGTTGTGTGCTGTGCTGGTGTATGCTGTACCTTGCTGACTTATCCTTCCTGTACGGTTGAACCACAGCCTTGTCCCCCTCCCGCCACATCCCCTCGTCGCTGTCAACCCGACCCTGTTCATCTACCGTTATTTCTGCGTCCCCCCCCGCCGCCCATCCCCTTGTCGCTGTTTACCCGGCCCTGTTCGCCCATCCTTAGTTCTCCGTTCCAATTCGCTCGCCCCTGCTCCCTATTCTACCGTCCCTATTCCCCCGCTTCTATTTCCTATCCCCTCAGCCCCGTTCCCTATCCCCCCGTCCCGATTCCCTTGTCTCTAATTATCTATCCCCTTTTCCCTCACCTCTATTCCCCGTTCCCTGTTCCCCCTCCCCTATTATATCCCCCCGCGCATAAATGCCCCATTCCCTCGTCCGTATTCCCCCGTCCCTGTTCTCTAATCCCCCGTCCCTATTCACACGTCCTCGCATGTTGCTTGTTGTTTTGGTTAGGATTCCGTCCCACCCTCACCTCGCCCGGGCCGTCGCCATGGATGACACGGATCGTTTAGACATGAAAATTTTGTATGAGCTAGGAGTGGGTGACCTGGAGGCTCACGCCTTGGGGCTGACCTCAATGAGCTTGAGCGAACTCTTGCGGTGAGATTTGAGCGAAAAAAAAGGAATCAGCCCAATTTCTTCCCATCCAGGTGTCCCTTTTTTCGTTTCGTCTAGATCAAAACGTACCAGCGGGTCTCGAGCAACCAGGTATCCTTGTTTTAGCTTCGTCTAAATCAGAACGTACCAGCCGGTGTAGTCGAGAGAGTCAGGCGGTGGTTTTACCGGCTTTACAACCCATTCAGAACTGAAAAAACATCCCACACTAATTCCAAGTAGTTTGTCCCCAGATAGGTGGGACCAGTTCTTAAGGGGTTAATACCTGCTCATTTTTTACGATTTTCGAGCTGAAACCGTTTACCACCCTGGGCGGGAACGTAACGATCGTTGGGCTACAGACATGACGACCAAGTGGTCCTTATACTTTCGCCCACGGGGAGGTACTACCGGGTATATATGGATGGAGCGCTTCTTCAGAGTGAACAAAAAAAACAAAAACAAAAAAGAGATTCCCGGGGTACCGTTTGCTTCTTCTTTTTGTTTTCCCCCCCGCGCCCGTCCCCACCTCCCGTCTTACATACTCTCTGAACCATCCGCCGATTGTTTTTTGTCGTACGGTTTTGTCCCCCCCCCCCGTCTCCATTGTTTCCGTCGCCAACCATTGCAGTCTCGTGGCCGAGGCCGGCATCGGCTTGAGTTTCATGCACGAGCATAATTATGTTCATAATGACGTCAAGGCAGCGAACATCCTCGTGTTCTCCGCCGAGTCTGGTACCGCTTCAACTGCGAAGGTTGCAGACTTCGGCTTAGCTGCTGGTGAGAGACTGACAGATCCGCGCTCTGCTGTACAAGCTGTATTCTGTGTGCTGTATGCTGTTGTTCGCGAGGGGGGGGGGGGGCGTACTCATTTGTTGCTTGCCTTAGTCATTTGACCATTGACCACGCATCCCTTTCGAGACAGAGCACCGTTCCTACTCCAAATAGAGACACCTCCAACACTTGGGCGCTCATTACTTTGTTTCCATATATTACAAAGACACGTTTTGCTACTCTTATCCCCTTCCTGTTTCGTCGCCTGTGGCCACCATCTATCTCCTAAGATAGCGATCGTTTTCTCGCTACTATTTAGTGTACCAAACTGCTCTATGTCACACTCGTCTATTTTCCTCATCTCCTCCTCTAGCACATCCCTTTCCTCCTTACACCTTTCACATTCTCCCACTATGTGAATTCTACTCTCTATGGCTTTGCCACATGGGCACATCTGTGCATCTACTTCCTCCTCCTCCCGGCTACTGGTATACCTCCTCCTTCTTTCTGGCAGGTCCAGGTCCCCTACGCGAAATCGCAGTTTCAGCTTTTGGGGGGGGGTGGGTAGGAGCGCTGCACGTTGCTTACAAAGGGGTTTTGATGTGTGCTGTATGGCCTGCCTCACTCTGGTGTGGCGTCATCCTTACGGAACGGTGGAATACGTTGTGATTTTTTTTGTATATTTTAGTGCTGTCATTTCCTCTCCCCTTATAATTCCTTATATTCACATCTTAACCCCATGGCCTTCGCCCCGCGCTGTTTTTCCGCCACCACCGCCGGTTCCGCTACCGCTACTGCCGCCGCCACCACCACCACCACCACCACCACCACCGACGATTTTTACCGGCCGCGCGCTACCCTCCCTTCCTTACCCGTGACCACTGATTCACGGTCGACGCCGACCGTGACGTGCAAAACGAAACAACAGCTTTTGGGGACGTCCGCTATGGACAGGGAACTCTCGGGAGCAAGCCTCCCGAGGCCATGCGGGGCCCAAAACCGCTCTGCCGTCCGGACCAGGACACGTTCGGCGTTGGGCACCTGTTTTTGCTCGCGGCATTCAAGCAGCCGCTCAAACGGCACAACATTTTCGCCAGCCCGGTGAGGGATGCGATGATTGTGTGGCGTGAAAAATGGTAGCGTGACTACCGGTGACCACATTAGCTGTTTGGGGGGGGGGTGTAGAGGCCAATATTGAGACTACCTATCAAGGGTCCTTCACATTATAACTTATTTTATAAGTTTTACTGATCGCGTTTACTATATATATACAGGTCCCCGGGCGGTCGACTACCATTTTTCACGCCAAACAACCATCGCATCCCTCACCGGACTGGCGAAAATGTTGTGCCGTTTGAGCGGCTGCTTGAAGACCGCAAGCAAAAACAGATGACCAATGCCGAACGTGTCCTGGTCCGGACGGCAGAGCGGTTTCGGGCCCCGCATGGCCTCGGGAGGCTTGCTCCCGAGAGCTCCCTGTCCATAGCGAACCGTTCGCTATGGACAGGGAGCTCTCGGGAGCAAGCCTCCCGAGGCCATGCGGGGCCCGAAACCGCTCTGCCGTCCGGACCAGCACACGTTTGGCGTTGGGCATCTGTTCTTGCTTGCGACCTTCAAGCAGCACCTCAAACGTCACAACATTTTCGCCAGCCCGGTGAGGGATGCGATGGTTGTTTGGCGTTAAAAATGGTAGTCGACCGCCCGGGGACCTGTATATATATAGTAAACGCGATCAGTAAAACTAATAAAATATGTTACAATGTGAAGGACCCTTGATAGGTAGTCTCAAGATTGGCCTCCACCCCCCCCGCCCCCCGCCATATAAATATTTTATATATTTATAGGTTGGGTTGGCGTCGGTTGGCAACGACGCTGTAAAACACGCCACTCGCTGCGTGAGCTAGACAACCAGGGTGCCGTTTTTTTTTGTTATTTTTTTTTGGCGGTCACCAAAGCTGGCGGTCGAGTAGATCATTTGTGCGGGGTGAAGAACCTTTGTTCCGCACAAGGGGAATGGTCGTATCACGTAGTGTTAATATGGTAAGGCGTCCGCGAGGCAGTTACATAGTAAAACCCATTGCTGTCTCCGGAAGTGGCCACACCAGAAATTAAATTAACTCATTGAAGCTGTCGTCCATATGCAAGTCCGCCTCAGAGGCGGTTCTTAGCAGGATGCAGCTCACCCTCCATGCGACTCGCCCAATACCTCACGGCGTTTCGCGCTTGGTGCAAGCAATGTCTGCCTGGTTGGTGAAAACCCAACGCGCTCCGTCCCGGCATTGTAGGGATGCGAGGGTCTATGGTCATATGACTACGGCCGTGCACAACATGAGTACACCCCCCCCCTTGGTCAATGGTCAAATGACTAAGGCAAGCAACAAATGAGTACGCCCCCCCCCTCCCCCTCCCCCCCTGCCCCTACTCTTGTTCCCACCCCTCTCATTGCCCCACCACTACCCCCTCCCCGTTCTCCGCGCCACGTACATTGGTTACCGCATATGTTGTAGATCGTCGAGACGGCCGGGCGGGCGACATCCCCCGACCCTGCCGAGCGTCCGTCGATGCTGCAACTGGTGGAATTCATCAAGAGCGTGTCCGACCGCCTGCTGCAGAAAGAGGAGACCTCATTTGCGGCTGAGACTGCGGCTAAAGCTGATGCCCCTCCGGCAATCGACACCTTGACCGTGGCCGCTGTTACTCCTCCTGCCCTCCCTGGTGTAGTGGAGCTTCCTGCTGAGGAGGAAGAAGCCGCTCCCGCTCCGGAAGTGGTCTTCGACACGGTCGGCCGCGACAGCCACGGTGCTACAGGCTCTCGTGTTTTTGCTGCGTTTGCTGCTGCTGTTGTTGCTGCTGCTGCTCCTACTGCTGCTGCTGCTCCTTCTGCTGCTGCTGCTCCTTCTGCTGCTGCTGTTCCTGCTGCTGCTGCTGCTCCTGCTGCTACTCCTTCTCTTGATGTTCCTGATGCTACTCCTGCTGTTCATCCTGCTACTCCTGCTGCCCCTGCTCCTGCTGCTGTTGGCGCGATTCCCGGCGTCCAGGGGCCGGCGCAAGCGTCCGCTGCGCCACTGTTCGCGGGTGTGGCCGCCGATTTTGATGCCGTCGTACCAGCTAGGAGGACCACTGGTGTAGCGCCAACATGCCACCGTGGTTCCACGAGGCACGCGCTGGCCCTGCGCGGTAACATGCCACCTCCACCGCCATCGCCGCCTGCTGAAAGGCACACCGATGGTGTTCAACAGGCCGCGCAGCGTGGGCGTTACGCCCGTTGTCGGGACAAGCGCGACATCAGAGGCAGCGACGCTTGCGGCACCACTCGCGGCGGTGGCGGTGGTGGTTACGGTGGAGTTGCAGAAGGGTATGCGACCCCTCTTGGAACTGCCTGGGAAGGTACCCCGCCGCTGCCCTCCCCGCAAGAGATGGGCTTTGAAGGGGGCGGGGGAAGAGGATACGGTGCCACTGCGGGGGCATCCCCCCCGCAGCGTTACTGGGGAGGAGGAGAGGAAGGAGGAGGGGTAGGAGAAAGAGGAGGGGGGGGATGGGTAGCAGAAGGAGGATGGGGAGGAGGAGCGGGGTGGGGAGGAGGAGCTTATTCCAGCCCCCGTCACGCGGGAGAAGCCGTCCCCACCGCCGTCGCTCCCGAACGCCAGCACCAGCAGCACTACCAGCGCCACCACCACCAACAAGCAAGGGTGGCCACCGAGAGCGACATAAGAACACAGAGATATGTCGCGGCACGGGGGGCTTCGTTCCAGAACCGCCGCTCGGAGTGGAGGGCTACCGAGGGTGGTGGCGACGGTAGGGGTAGCGGAAACAGCGGTAGCGGCAGCCGCGGTACCGATGGTGATACGAGTGGAAGCGGCGGCAACGGCGGTGTCGCCTCCTTCCACCGGCGGAAGAACCGACCGTCTCGTGGACACCTCTCCCGGCGCTCGGGCCAGCGCCCAACGGAAGGAAGCGAGAGCAGTGGCGTCAGCCGCCGCCACCACTATCAGCCCGCCTTGCAAGAGACGAACGCCGCTCGCCGACCCGTGTGCCAAGGAGGCGGAGTTGCCGCGATGGGCGGACCGGAGAATGCTACAAGTTTCGTCCCCACTCACCCCACAGCGGCGCGTCCCGTCCACGCACCAACAGCAGCGGCAGCGGTAGTCGGCGGCGGCGGTGGCGGCGGTTTCGGTGGTGGCGGTGGCGGTGGCGGCGGTGGTGGCAGAAGGTGGCATGGGGGTGGCGGTTACCTCCCGACCCCACCCTGCGCCGCTGCTTCGGCCGGGTACGGAAACGGCGGTGGGTGTGTGCCGGTTGCCCCTCCCCATTGGCCTGCCGCCGCGTGCGGGCCCTTCACCTCTCAGGCGGCGGCGGTGGGTGCGGCGGGGTACTACCCCGGGAAATCTCCTTACGGCGGCCAAGCCGGGTACCGCGGAAACACTGGGTACGGCACCCATGCTGGGTACGGTGGCCCCGCTGGGTACGCTGGCCGCACAGGATATGCCGTTCGGAGGGCATGAGCAGCGCCCGCTAGCTTACAAGGTGTTGCACGGGAGAGACACACGCAGGGGTAGACATTTGTGCGGAGGGCGGCGTGCTTGGTGTGGAATTTTGTGCGCGCTGAGCCACATTGTGGGGGGTAGGGCTTGTGGCTGATAGCGAACTTTAGCAGGAGTAGTACTGTTCACCCACGGTCACTGCTTCACTGCCGATTGTGGCACAGCGGTGCCTCCTCTTCCCCCTTTCCCACGGCCTGTCTGCGTGCCTTGGTTTTCGCGTGGAGTCTAGGCGGACGCCCGTTGGCTGTGTGGTGGTTGTAGAGAGGTGGGCCGAAAACAGTCGAAGGAGGGTAAAGACCGACCGATCCCTCCGTATCCCCCCTCCCCCCCCGCGCCCTGGTCTCGCAGAGACGGTATATTTCGCGGCAATTTTGATCGGTGGTGCAGAGAGAGTCTGTTTCCCCTTTTTGTTATTGCCGGGTAGTGTTGCTTCCGGTTTCGTGTCGCATCGGCGTGGCCACGATCGCAGAAGAGTGTGCTCGTGGCAGAAGTGTGTACTTGAAGGTAAAAGTGAAAGTGTCGGGTTTTTTGTCTGTCTTTTTTTGGCTGTGGCTCTAGAGTTATGGGCATCGATTGCGGCTGCGGCTGCGCCACGACTGGATCTGTGGCGGCTGTCGGCCGGGGGTTAGGGTCTCCGTTTTCGTCGGTCTTGGGCTCTTTGAGTGGTGTTCAAGATGTGCGCGAAGGGTGGCGTTTAATGCGTACGTGGGTGTGCGCGTTTTACTCGAGCAAACGGTTTGACCCCCCCCCGGTCGGGAAATGTACGATATCACTACTACTGCTCCTGCTACTGCTGCTGCTGATGATGATGCCTGTACAATGCAAGTGGATCTGATTCCAGAAGCAGCGCGAAATGAATTTATTATGCACAAGTACAGCAGTGATAGGAGTATCTACTTTAGAGCTCTACTGTAGACGAAATTTGTTAAGGCATTGTAGAGTTGTGTGTCAAGCAACCAAAGCGCCATGTCCGCAGTTGCGTCGTTGGGAGTCTCTCGTCCGCGGATATATAAACGATATTGGCATTGTTGCTCGTGCTCGTCCAGTCGTACAGAGTACTACTAAAGCACTTTTTCTGTCGTTATTATCGGTTGGGGATAAGTACCTGGCAATGTTAATGTTATTGTTATTGTACTGGCGTAGCACCTACTAAAAATAAATGACCTGGCAGGGTTTAAGAGTTACAAAAAACTTTAAGAGTCCAAAAGTCCAAAACACTAGCTGTGATGTCACTGGACTAGTCACCCGTTTACTCGTGTATTGCTGTTGTAGATGGTGGAAATAGAGACGAATCAGCTTTAACTATTGTAGTTCTTCTTGTTGTTGTTCTGTGACCCTGTGACCAACAAGCAGAAGCAGAAGAGGGCGGTGTGGTGTTCAAAAGTCGAAAGTCAGTATCAGTAGTGTTGGTAGTGGATGACGTGGGGGAAATTAACTTGTGTGCCTTGTTCCTGCGTTCCCCCGTAACCCTACGTGTTTGCCGCTTGTTGTGTGTACGTAGCCGAGGCAGGGTTGTGTGAGGGCTCAGACTCGCTCTGCGACTGGCAGCAACCAAAAAAATCGTGGGGGGTTGAGGAAGGAGGGGGGGTTGCGGTGGGGTGGGGGTTGAAAATATCTCGGCTGTATTCCGTGACAGCAGCTGTTACTACTAGGTAATCGCTTGCTGTCTCCCATGGCTCGCGGTAGCACATTCCAGTATATCGTGGTCGTGAAACGATACCTCCTCGATTTATAGTATATGCAGACATAAAGGCAGTCAGTCATACCGAACATACCAGGTACACGCTAACATTTCAATACCTGGTGTACGTACGCAAGTTAGTGTGTTAGTGGTGGTGGCGCAGACGGGTTGGAAGGCTGACTATGGCGACAAGCAGAGCTAGCCGGGGTTCGGGTAGCAATCCGTGTCCCGCCTAAGTTTTGGTGACGAGGGGTGCGAGACGAAGAGGGGGGGTTGAGGGCCAGCGGCGGCAGCGGGGGGCTTGTACGATAGCGTTAGTACCAACAGTATTAGCGTTTTGCAGCGCTTTGCAGCGTTTTTCAGCGCTTTGCAACCTTTTGCGTTATTTTTCTCCAGGAAAACAGTCATTGTGTGTGTGGGTGGGTGGCGGCGCGAAGTCGATGCCCGAATATACCGTAGTTGCTGCGCTGCTGACTTGCCGCTGTGACAATGCGGCCATCCACTGCTTGCTGTAACCTCGTGCGTACGCTTACGGTGCGCAACCCCGGCCGCTTACCGGAACAAAGGAATAGCAAGTAGATAATATAAAGTGAGTGGGATAGTGCGTGTGCTTCGTGTCGTAAGAAACCTTGGGAAGGTGTGTGTCTATGTATGCTGTGGGTGTATGATGGGTTGCACACTCAGTTAAAAAAACACATCCGGCCGCTGTGACGTGATGACTGATGGAAGATTAAAAACAAAAAAAAAAATTACGAGCGAACGCGCATTCTCTAGTTTTGACCAAGTCTCCCGTGATAGGGACCTCTCGCAAGATTGCCGAGGCCGTTTTCTTATTTGATTAAATAGTTGATTATGTCTGCACTTTTCTGGCCGCACTTTTAATCAATTTCTCAGAATTGTATCTGTCTACTACGTTGTACTCTTAACATATTGTCATAATGTTATCCGCTTACTATTAATACGTTTTACTCTAGCGTGAAAAGAAGGAATCTTACACGGTCTCGAACCCGGGACTCTTCTGTTCACACGTGCCAATCCCACCTGTTGCTCTACTCGCCCAACTTGTTGACATGATCAGTTTTTGTATTTGTCCAAGCGCACCTACTGCTGTAGCATATAGGGGTGGCGCCGTTGCCTGCGGCCAATGGCTTCTTGTTTTTTGCGTCAAACTTCAACTGTTTGGGAAGGAGATACCACACGATGCATGCTCGGAGAAAAAATATAAACCCGTGCGGCGCAGCCACCGGGTCTGCGGTACCCCGCCCCTGCGACAGGAGCCTTGATTTTGGAGGCGTTGTGCTTCCCGCTCCTCTTTCCCCTCATCCCTTCCACGTACGTATATAGGCGTGTGGGGTACTTTGTATGTTCCATCTATTCCTTGTGCGGGCGTGTTTCGTTTTTAATTATTGTGTGTGCTTTTTTATTTTCGTGCATGCATGCGTGCGTGCGTGCGTGTGTGCGAGATTTATTCGTGTGAGCGATTTTTCGTGTGGGTGAGAGGCGGTCTTTCGAGCTGCCGGGAGCGCCCAGGGCATGCTTGAACTTGGGGTGTAGCGGAAACAGAACAAATGCGCGCGGGTGTTGAGCCGGTGCTTCCCAGGGAGTGAACACCACGTGACGTACATGGCACCAGCGAGCGCTCCTGTTTGCTTGTTTTTCCAGTGCTCTATCCGCAGAGCTATTGAGCTTTTTTAGTTTCTTATTTATCTTGGGCACGCTTTTAGAGCTGTCGCGGGATAACACATGCCACCACTCGAACGATGTGCTTCTGAAACACGTCATACGCAAGGTTCTATATATCACGTCATAAGACCTGTCGCCAGAGTACTACCACGTGTCGATCGATGTGCTTCCGAAACACGTTATAGGTACGTTATGACGCTCGTAATGAGGCCGTACCAGTACAGAGAATGACCACCGTACCGTGTGAACTGCAATGTCATGACCCTCGTTGGACGCGCCGTACCGTGTGAATTGTTTACGCCCCGCCCATCGTTGTACCTCGCGGCAGATCATGGAGTCGCCCGCCATGATGCTATCCGGCATGGAGGGGTCCAGCTTGGGGGTATGGGTTGCGCACGGAGAAGGAAGGGCCTATTTCCCGGACACAGCTACCCAGGAGAGCGCCGTGAAGAGAGGACTTGCTCCCGTCAGATGGGTTGTGGGTTCGCCTTGTTTTCATCGACGTGTCGCGTTTTTGCGAGGAGGTTTTGTTCTCGGTTGCTGCCGCCGATATTGCTTGTGCTTGCTTGCTTCGCCATGGCTGGTGGTCATTTGCACAAGGGGAATTATCGTACTTAGCACTTAATACATACTGTGGTACCTGATACCAGGTATCTGGCAAGGGTCTATGGTCACATGACTACGGCCATACGTGCCAATGAGTACCCCCCCCCAACCCTTCTCTATAATATACGGAAGAAGAGTAATGAGCGCCCAGATGCTGGAGGTGCATCTGTTTGGAGTAGAAACGGTGCTCTCTCTCGAAAGGGGTGCGTGGTCAGTTGTCAAAATACTAAGGCGAGCAACAAATGAGTACCCCCCCCGTTCCTGTCCCCGTATCCGTCCCGGCATTGTAGAGATGCGAGGGTTTATGGCCATACGACTACGGCCATGCATGACATGAGTACCTTTTTTTTTTTTTTTCACTCCGGCCCGCCATGCCATGAGTTCCCCCCCCCGCCCGCCCCTGTCTAACGCCTTCTGGTTGATTGCGCCCCTTCGTGCAATTTGTATCAGATCGCAAGATTCGTGGACGATTCTAACCACCCCACGGAAGCGTACCCGTTCAACCCCGATGGGTCTCCTGACGGCATTGCCGGGCTTTGCTCGGAGGACGGAAGGCACCTAGCCGTCATGCCACACCCGAAGCGTTGCTTCCTCACGTGACAGGTGCGTTTTTTCTGCTTGGGGGTGGGGGTTGTGTAACCAAACCGAGTGATAAAAAAAAAGCAAAACACGAACAAAAAGGAAAAAAAGCAATCCGCGAGATATATTTATCACGTGGCAGGCGCGCGCGCGTTTTTTCTGTTTGTTGTGTGAGGCTATGTAACCACCCTGGGTGATTGAAGAAATAAAAAACGCAAGATATTTATCACGTGGCAGGTCGCGTTTTCTGTTTGTTGTGTGGGGTTACGTAACCACCCCAGGTGATTAAAAACACAAGAGCAAAACGCGAAATAATTATTACCCGGGGGTGGTTTATTACGTCGATTACGGTACCAGTATAGGCGATCACGGCCCAAGCTGTGCCGCGAGCTCGTTGTCTGTACTTTCGGAGAAGTGAATACGATCGTACAAAGAAATTAACAAGTGCAACACACATGAGATATAACGCTCTACTCCTCCTTCCCTCCTTAGTCAGCCCCCATCCTCCCGTTTTCTTTGCATTGCGCGTTTTCGTTGTACTGCTCGCAACCAAACTGGCCCTACATGCCGGAGGAGTGGCGCAAGACGCTGCCGGCCAGCCCCTGGCTGAAGATGTCCCAGAACGTCCGAAAATGGCGCAACGAACACCCTCGCGACGCCTAAACTGTTTTTTTCGGAGACAAAGGCAGGCGAACGGGCGGTTTATGCGTGCGGGCCGGCGGGTGGTGCCAGCGCTTGTTATATTGAAGCCGCCGGCGACGCCTCCCCCTCCTCCTCCTGCTGCTGCTGCTGCTGCTAAAATCCCCCCGCTGCTGCTGGTTCTCCTGCTGCTGCTTTATCGTTTAGGCGGGCGCTTGTAGGCAGCAGACGCTGTCAACGCCCCAGTTGCAACTGCTGCTGCTGCTGCTGTTGCTGCTGTTGATTTCGCCATTTTT
Source organism: Saccharina japonica (assembly GCA_008828725.1). Classification (NCBI taxonomy): domain Eukaryota; class Phaeophyceae; order Laminariales; family Laminariaceae; genus Saccharina; species Saccharina japonica. The sequence goes on from MEHQ01002683.1 coordinate 34,324, forward strand.
CGTTGATCGTTTGATTCCACTCAAAACGGTGGACAAAGCATGCTGCAAGCGCAGTAGGAGCCACCACGTGTTTTTCATGTGTTCGTGTGCCCGCGCGCATGTGTGCGCAAGGGACAAGAGCCAACGAGTGCGAACGGTGCGCGTGGAACTGTGATATGAGTCGTCCGTCCTGAAGCGAGGGGCGAGGTATGAGATGGAGGTTATAGGGGTAGGAAGATATGATGCGAATGATGAAAGTCCGTCCCGCATATTTTTTTTATCAAGGTCGACCAGCTGCTTTTTACATTGTCTTGCCACTTAGTCCGTCCATATATGATCCGCTTGGATATTCATGTTAATACCAAAACGTTCCTTTCTATTTACGGACAGATTGGTACTGGTTAGCAGGTTGTTGGCCCCGATTATCTATAATCGACCCCCCCCCCCCCC
>MEHQ01002683.1:36209-47222 GCA_008828725.1 Saccharina japonica
AGGGTTAGGTGTATGATATCCTGACCCCCGGCCGCCCTTGTGGTATACGTAAACTATTTTTTTTCCCGGATTTTTTTTCTCCATCCCGTTTAGTATCCTCGCCCTACTCTCCCGCTCCCTATCAGTAGAAACTCAATCCGGGGTCACGTAGCGGTATTTACTCGTACCAGGTACATGATTAGCCGCATTTCCGGATAGAGTGGTGTGTCAGTGTGTCATGCGCCCCTCGCTCTTCCCGTCGATCCTGTATACCTCGTATATACGTACGGTATACGTATGAAACATATCACATCAAATTATATCTACAAGGGTCAACCCGCCAGCCCCCCTGCTAATTTGTCCACTGGAATCGCGTATGTACGTACATCGTATACAGCAGTAGTACGGCATGTTATCAAGAGAATACTCGGCAGTGTAGTCCTGCATCCGCTGCTGCCCCTTTCTTTCCATTTTCTTCAGCACCTCCCTCACCCTACATGCCATTTTGACGATGGCAAAATGGCACGCTTTGAGTTATCTTACACGTGTGGCTGCTTTCAAGCCAAGCCCCAAGTGTCCAAGTGAGTCAATCCCCCCTCCTGATTGATGGTTAGTTTTATTGTGATGGTATCAGGCACTCCGTACTCTGCACCTCCCGTAATACCTTTACGTGGTATCCGAACAAGACTGGAAAGACTGATGACCTGCCAGCTGTACGAGTCCCGGAATACGGAATACAGAGTATAGTAATTATAGTAGCTTGTTACACCGTTACTACTTGTCTCATTTTCCCTCTCAATCACCAAATACCTGCCATCATGTATTGCGGGATTTACGGGTGTACTTGTCATACTGCTTGCTATTCATGAGCCCAAGACTTCCGAAAGCCAACGCACCCCCCTCCCCCCGATCATTTCGGTACAATCACTATTACACTATTACGGGGTGGGCTAATGTAGTAAACACTAGTAAATAGGACCTACGGTATGCACAAAAACCTATATATTACCCGGTTTTTACTAGCAATATTTGGTCCTATTTACTATGGACCCCCGTAATAATCATGCCCCTAAAATGTATGCATACCTGCTACTCGTACAGGTATACACCTATTAATAGAATATATCAGGCAGGGTTTACCTGTACGCGTAAAATATATGGCAGCAAACACTACGTACTACTACTGCTGTACGAAGAAAAATGAGAAATGGCCCCAACCCAACAAAACCCGCGCGTGCTCTTCCCGCCGGCGTATTTTCCCTACAAACCATGTGACTGAAAAGGGCAGGGGAATACTCCTGATTTCTGATAGACCATTTCCCAAGAAAAAATTTAACATAAACAAAGGCCAAAAACGAAGTTCACGCTGCCTGCTCCTCTCTCTAGGACAAGGGATCAGGACGAACACTGGGTGTACTGATGTACTGATGCGCTTGGGTGGGAAGAAAAGAACGCAACGCACACACTCCCTATTCCCTATCTATCATACTCCCTGCTCCCTGCAATACCTTGTATGTATGTATTCACCCCGTTGTCGACGCTTGTCTCCTCTATTCTATCATGTATACGTGTGACCTGTATTTTTGTACGAGTACTTCGTGTACTCACACTTTACACTTTACACTACTGCCTGTACACACCCCTCTACATATATTTATACACCGCTACGTACACCTATTAATAGAGTCTTAATAAAGTGTTGCGACCTACGTACCAGGTACAGGTGTAGAGACTCACGAAGGTCGTATACTCGTAAATAGTGGCTTACCGCAATAGACTCTTATGCCCAAGGTGTTGCGACCTATATACCTGGTATAATACGTATATACCACTTTTAATAATAATCTACGATTGATCATGATAGAGATCGCAAACCAAAATAACAAAATCATTGACTGAGTCCGGGTAGGGGGTTCGTCGCGTTTGGTCTCGGGTCTCGGGCTACGTATCATCGTATCATGAAGTTGTGGGCCGGGCGGCTAGGCGTTGGCCGGTAAGGTTCGTAACTTTCACCTTCGTGTGGGTCCATATATATCAGGGATGCGTATTTCCCGGTAGCGGTAATTCCCGGAAATTAATAGGGCTCGAGGTAATATTTTTTTTCAGAGGAAATTCTTCACGTCCCCTATGCCCGGGAAAATAACGCCTCGATAAAGAATGGAAACCCCCGTTTTTGTTTTTTGTTTATGTTAAACGCTACTAAGCTATGCAGCAGCGCAGAGCGTTACGTAGGCGCTCACATGCCCCTCCTATATCACACAGATAGTGATATCCTACAGAAGAATCGGATGTTATGGCGAGCGTAATCATCGAAGGAATGTACTATTAATAATATAAAATATAATCATACATATGAGATAACATATTCGAATGGAAAGGGTGCACTCGGCGCAGATGCAGCTGGGACGCTGGGATTTCGTTGAGGCGTCCAGTGTCCATGTTTACATGTTTACAGTTTTAGTGGAAAATAAGTTCGCGATCGCTACACGCGTACGAAGCAGCGCACTGCTGTAACTGCTAACATCGTGCTTTGCGCTGATGATTTTTACCTCGCGACACAACTATTTTCGTGCATGAGAGATCGCTATCAGCACTACGGCAGTTGTTATATTACTCCAGGAGTATCAAATGCCTGCAGGACGAAATCAACGAGGACGCGAACAAGTGAAAAATCAACTGAAACCGATGAACATTTACTCAAGTACATGCAGTGTGCACAACTACTATCGCCTGTTGTGTACCTGGTGCAGGTATTATACGTAGAGTTTAGCGTTAAAATGATCGAAAATGGCTGTCCGGAGGCCTGCACGAATCTTATACTTGTGCTTCATGTAGTGCATGGGCCACCCGGGGATGATCATTTTTGTCCCCTCCCAAAAATTACGCCTTTTTTTCCTCGAATGAGAGGAAATAGGGGAAATTTTTAAGAAAAGTTGAAAAAGGCTGTTTCCCGGAAAGTTTTGGGTTCCGGGTGAGGAAATACGCATCCCTGATATATATGTTGATCCGCACCTGTGTTACATTTAGTCTCCGCGAAGGGGCGCGTATAAGTTTTTGCGGTATGCTGATTTATAACCTTGTATTTTTCTTCGAACTATACGGTATATGGCATACGCAGGTACAAACGTGTTAACTGCTGTTTGTATGATACGTATGATATGTACAGGTAGCAGGGCAGCAATCGAGGTCCCCCATTCGAAGAGAGTCGACGAGGGAAGAAAGTGCTGAAATATTCCCGCGATACAAATGCAAGGCAAGTATCGTAGTGGGGAGGGAGAGAGAAGAGCCTACTAATATATACCACTCTATCCCGAAATATAAGCACCTTTTACACACTAATACTAAATTCAAACAGTGCTCATATTTCGGGACAGAGTGGTACCGTACAGTACAGGATACCTATTAAGAAACAGGAAATCTGGTCCAGGCTGGATTTCTTGTATTTTAGATCAGGTGCTCTCCACACTAATTTTGAGCTAACGACTCCTGAATTTCTTATTTTCCTCTGAATATCAGCCTGGCTTTCTTATTAGTCTGTTTCTTGTTAGGTGTCCTGTACTGTACGTATAACACGGAAGAAAGCTCACCAGCTCACCCCCCTTAGATAACACACCCCCACACGTAAGCACACCGGGTCATATATTTTTTACTTCGCTTTTTTAACGTCAGTTTGTCACCGGGGGTACGTTAGATAACACCCCCCCCTTCGTGTGTACGTGTGTACGCCTGAAAACAGCAGTGTCAAACTCCACAATTATCACACCACCTGGTGCAAAGATGTCGGGAGACAGCACTTTCACCCCTTGACAGACAGCGTCAAGGCAAATGCCTTGACAGACAGCCTTGACAGCAAAAAACAGGGGACGCTACCGAAAAATCCCCGCTTTGTGAAAAACGCCTGACAATAATGCATAGATTAATATTTTTCCCTGTATTTTGTTTTTTTCGGCATTTTGCTACATTTCCAAGTCTGATCTCCAGAAAAATATTGAAATTGGACTGCAGAATATCGATGATTAGAAATTAGCTTTATCAAACGAGTAAAATAGCCTCACATAATTTTTTTTTAGGTGTTTCCACAGATATTAGGAGGCTTTTTCTTGCAGGGGGATTGGGGACATATGTCTAGACAGCTGGATTTGCCTTGACAGACAGCCTTGACAGACAGATAGCTTGACATTGACTTGTCTCCCTACATCTTTGACCTGGTGGGTGAATATCATTCACAATTCACAATCAACCCGCACCGGTATGGACACCAGCATGGAGGCAACTGCTGTGCCCCCTCACAGTGGGCCGAACGAGTTTGCGGCTTTGACCCCACCTGTAGCTGCTGCTGTCGCTCCTCGGGCGACGATCATGTCGTCTTTCTCTGGGACCAGCGCGCTACCGGTACTGGCACTAACGTTATCACGTCTCCTACGTCCGCCGTGTGCCAAGCCCCGGCTACTGGTACCGGTAACGGCGAAGCACCTGCAGCACTTGCGGTGCCACCCTCGGGGTTTCATCAATGAGTACCAGCATGGTACCGGTACCGGTCACCGTTTTGCGGTATCGTAGCAAGGCGGGGATTATTGCTGTTATTATCCCCGGATTTCAAGCGTTTGCCTGGCCATCACCGGCAATACGTGAGAATGGAAAAACAAACTGGTTTCAGACCAAGCTTGTCATGCGTTAGCACACCCTTTGCTAACATACCTCCTGCATTCTGGCTGGGGTCTGTTCACACTCACTCCATAGCAATCAGTGATATGCCGTTATCACACCCTCTCATTACCACGCCCCCTGGATCTGGTCGGGGTCCCTTATTAACCAATAATGCCGTCAGCACACCCCGTCGTTGTCACACCCTCTCGTTACCACACCCCCTAGCTGGGCTCTCGTGGATGGTGTTTGTCACCGGGGATGCGTTAGATAGCACACCCCTCCACAACAGCACACCCGGTGATAATATTTTAAAACGCCAGAATGTTATCACCGGGGTGTGATTTCTTCTGTGTTATACGGTACTTACTGTAGTGGCCCCGGATCTGAGTTACGACTAAAGAGAGAGAGAAAACAGGAGGGCGGAAAGAATAAATGGGAAGAACAAGAAAAAAAAAAAAAACTGCTGCGAGCGCCTTTTAAATAGCAGCGTGGGTATGATATAGGCGCAATTCGATACGAGTTGACCAGGGCTAAAGAAAAAAGTACTGAAGCCTTCTCGCGATAAAATTCAAGGCACAAAACCGTAGTGGGGAAGAGGGAGAAGCGCCTACTTTGTGACCCCGGATCTGAGTGACGACTATTAATATTAATAGGGGCAAGAGAAAAGGGAAGGGCGAACATGATGAATGGGATAAAAAAATAAACATAAATATAATAAAAAAATGCGGTCTGAGTAAGAGTCAGCCTATAAGGCGATATCCCTATAGAAGGCGGCCAAGAACACTCAGCACGACTGGGGAATGAATTGCACTCGTGACCTCGAATGAATAAGGCGGCTTCCCTTTACGACAAAGCGGTCATATTGCTCTGGCACACCACCGCCGTCTTACTGGGGGACCCCTCCCAAACCCTCTCAAAAAAGAAACCTGGCCACTGCCCGAGGCTGTGTTTCTTATTTATAATAGGGAGGGTGTTCCAAAATAGTTAATCAAACTCACACTTAATACTCGTAACTCGAGTACTCTGTAGTATCGTCTCCTAAACAATAACCAAAATTAATATATTCGCGCCACCAGTACTCGTAGCCCAATTACTGCAACCGTGCTGTGCCTCGGGGGTGGAAACTAAGGGCACCCCATGCATACCCTTATGCCTAGTGAATACGTCTACACGGTTCATATTACTTATGAATCGATACGTCTACTCGGTTCATATTACTAATGAATCGTCCCTTCTCGGTTACACCGGGGGGGGGGGGGGTAGGGGTGTGCTCATGTCATGCATGGCCGTAGTTGTATGACCCTCGTAGACCCTCGCATCATCCCTTTAATGCCGCCCAGTCTGCCTTCCTCCTGCAGGCAGCGACAACAAAAACAATCACAACAGCCATCGCACATCTACATGGCACATGGCACACCACCGAGCGTGGAGTGGCCGGGCAGGAAACGGCGGGTGGGCGCGCGGGGCAAGCGGGTTGAGGTGGAAGGGGCCGGGGTCCGGGGAGTAACGAGAGGTTTTCAGTAATCCAGCAAAGGGTGTGGGCAGGATAACGATAATATTTGAACCATCCTGTAGCGGGGAGAAGGGAGCGGGGTGACCAGCAGAAAAAATGTCACAAGGGTTTCAACAATCCCGTCGAGGCGACGGACGGTCGGTCAACCGCGCGAGGAGAGAAGATCCCGGCATAGGGATCGTACGGTGACATCATGGTGGAGGTGAGCGAGCGCAGACCGGGCGAAACATTTTCCTGGATTTTGTTTTTACTGTCACGGTCACTTGTTACGCTATCAAGCGTTATTGACTGACACAGGCATACCGCACACTCGTGTGCCGACGCGTGCTACGATAGAGGTACTAACTGTACCTTTTTTTTGGCTGAAACGGTTTGATCTGAATGATCGAGCTCCTTCAACCCTTTTAGAACTGCACTGTCTAAAACTACATATTTCACTCTAATTCCAAGTGTTTTTGTCCCCACATCGGGACTGCAGTCCTAAATGGGTTATATTAACCCGAAATCGTCGGAATTTTGAGTCTCGTGTTGTAATAGAATATTGATATTGTTCACTTGTAAGCTCGGGCCATGGTATTGTTACAGCGGGTGCTTGCGTGTATCATACCATCATACCTGGTACGAGCACTTTTGGTTTCGCCCAAAATCGTTTTTTTGGGTGACGTATACGTAGAGCTCCTCAAGTGACCAACTACCCTCAGAACAAAACATGGTGCACCTCTACCGTACGCGTAGCATGCGTCTGTCCCATTGTTATAAACGGTGCCCCTGTACATTATTACTATTATTATTATTTGTATTAGTATTACTATTATTGCTATTATTAATATTAATATATATTATGCTTCATGCTGTTAATATTTTTGCGTTTTTCCATCCGACAATGTGCAGGATGGGCTTCAGCGTTGACCACTCAAAAGCATTCCGCGAGATAAGAAAAAACCGAGGGAAACCAAACAAAAAAAAAGCACTCGTATACCTTAACCACCCCCGCGACGTTAAAACTGCATTATAGATTTATAACCCCTCTCGCCGCGCGCTTCTTTCGACGAAGAACACAAAGTACTACCTGGTTCTACAATGAAAAACATGCCTCAATCTCTATAGACTAACTCACTGGTCACAGTAAAATCTAAAAGGCTCCAGCTTAAAATAAGTTACTGTACGCGCATGCAGAGGTACGGACGTATTTGCCGCGTGGTCTTCAAGCAAGAACGCCTGCATCAAACAGCGTACTCGCCGGGCGCTCGTTCGATACCGCGACGAAAGTCAACAACAAAAAAACGCATCGGTGTGGCCTTTTGCAATAAAAACAAAATGACGCTCTGTAGCAAGGGTGCGCGCGGATCTGAATCCCAGACACCCCCCCTATATTGGAGGGAAAAGGCCGTTGTGATCCCAGGAAACAATAAATCAACCATTTTTTTTTTATAACCCCCCCCCCCACCAGCGAAAACAAAATAGGAGGGGTCTCTAAAACCAAGTGAAGAAAATGGGGAAAAAAACGAAAAAAAAAAACTGGTTTTCACTAATTTCGTCCTGTGATCACAGCGATCCAGTTTGTTATCTCATCTAACCAACAGAATATCTGGTACATACTTTGTGAGTTCGACTCGTTTTCGGCATTGATCTCCGGGGCACTCTTCTCGCCACCCGCTCTACTGGTCAGAATACTTCCAGGAATCCACCTTATTCCCCTACTTTTCCGTTGGAAACGTAATGACCGCCGATAATCGAACTCATTCGTTGATTAGAAGGGATCTACGTACTATTAATATATGAATATGGCTTATGTGACCCGAAAAAAGCAGGGCTTGTCATGGGACGTTTATCAGGGCCGGGCCGGAACGGGCCGATCTAAACATTTTGACGGGCCGAGCCAGGCCGGGCCGGTCGGGGCCAGGCCGGGCCGTGAAAGTTTTAGAATATGATGGGGCCGGGCCGCGGACCATACTCTGAAATTTTGACAGGCCGGGCCGAGCCGCGGCCCACAAGAATAAAATTTGATGGGCCAAACCGGGCCGCGGCCCATCATACAAAAATTTGGTGGGCCGGCCCGTCAGCGTCGGCTCATTGACAAGCCCTGGAAAAAAAGGGACAGATCCCCGTTCTCCGATCTACACGTACCCGCAGATCTTCCGGGGCAGATAGATCTTTGATTAGTGTGATGTGCATGATCTAGATGGATCATGTTTGCCGGGTGGGATCTGTTATTATCTGTGTGAACTGTATGATCTGTAAAATGTGTATGATCTGTATGATCATAAATTATCTGAATGATATGTACGACAAGGCTCTTGCGCACGTGTTTGCTGGGTGAGACCTGTATGGTATACGGCTCTTGCGCAACATGTCATAACGATAGTAATGGTAAACAAAAAAAATGCATCCACGGCAGTATAGGAGCTGTAGATGATCTTCCAACTGTTGTGGGTACAACAGCAGTAGTACCTCTATTAATAGCACAGGGTCACGAATAAGAAAGAGCCCCATAAGAACAAAAGAAACGTGCTACCTGGTACGATAGAAGTAGCACTTTTTGGCTGGAAGGTTTTCTGAATGTGAAGCGGCTCCTTTACCCCAAAATCGTCGTTCTTTCCTTCTTGTGTTGCCATATTGCTCATATTGCTCATGTTGCTCATTTTCTACTGAGGACATTGAATTGGTCATCGGGTAGCCCTTTTATTTTCCTCCAAAATCAGTTTTAGCTTGAGGTATAGAGCTCCTCAAGTGCCCACGCTCAGAAAAAAAAAACATGGTGAACCTCTACCGTAGCATGCGTCAAAAGCCTCACTTTTTGGGTCGAAGTTGAGAATTTCTCCCCACGACAGTGACCTCATTTTGGCCACCCAGCTAAGAATGGGCAATACTACAAGAACGAGCAACATACGGGCCGAGTTTTTTTAATGAGAAACACGTCGTATGGTTCGCTTTTACGCTGATCTCAATAAGAAACTCATGCCAGACTATAATATCACACTTGTACAGCAGTACACGTGCCGCTAGCTTCGTCAGCAGCCGACAAATTCCTTTTTTTTTAACGTAACGAACCCGCAATGCATGATGTCATTGAGGATAGTATCGATATAGCGTCAGTTTTTCTCCTGCACCTCCGCCTCCAAAGCCTAATTGCCCGCCCCCACGGCGCCCAAAGGTTGGTTAACGGGCAGGGTCTGGGCGTGCACGCCAACGCGTCTCTCACCATCTTTCAAAAGCGCACTTCGACGTGCGCCTGATAAACACGCTCGGCACCACCGGTTCGGTGTGATGCATCATCTACATTTCCCTGGGACGGCAAGGGCCTCGGGCCTCGGGCGCTGCTGGAAAGTGCAGTTCAATCGCACCACCACCCCAGGGTCAAATGACGCAGCGCGCCGTGCCACTGGCGCCACCGATTCTGTGACGTTCAAGGTCCAACCGTCACGAGAGTGGGGGGGGGGGGTCCGTGAGCTGATGCTTTTCTAGAGAGCGACGGCCTCGCGGCCAAAATCCAATCGAGCGGGAGGCAGTACACTAGTATATCTGGATTATTGGCTACATTGCTGTGTATCGTTCCAAGTTATTATGATCTGATAGTTTGTTGATGGTGGCTGTGCAGCAATCTTTGTGTGCCTCACTCCGGCACTCACTGCCATGCATGGAGAATTCAAGGCAGGAGGGGGGGGGGTGGGTACTCATGCCGTGCACGGCCGTAGTCGTATGACCATAGACCATCGCATCCCTGCAATGCCGCGACGGAGCACATTGGGTTTTCACCAACCAGGCAGGCATTGCTTGCACCAAGCGCCTAAGCGCTGTGGGGTATTGGGCGAGTCGCATGGAGGGTGAGCTTGCATCGAGCTAAGAACCGCCTGGTGGGGCGTACTCATTTGTTGCTTGCCTTGGTCATTTGACCATTGACCACGCACCCCTTTCGAGACGGAGCACCGTTCGTACTCCTAATAGAGACACCTCATGCCAACATTTGGGCGCTCATTAGGGGGGGGCTTTCCGAATGTCTGGCATGAATAGGAAAATATCGTATATATAAGAAAAACACGTTTCAATAACTTCGGTGCGGGCATAAGAAACCTGCTATAGGAAAGCGACCTGGCCTTGAGCAACACATACAGCAGTAGTGAGAGTCTGAGGCCCACTCGACATACGTAGTGGGTGTGAAGGTGTTACCTACGGAGTTAAATGTAGGGGTAACCCATAGATCGATTACCCGCAGCCCAAGGTAATCCTTTGACCCCCCCCCCTCGGAACGGCGGGATCTTCGAGACGTCGGTACCGTATACGGCCGTACGTTGACCTACCCGCTTCGTTTCAGTACCTGGGGAACCAGAGGGAGACATGTTTTTTAGGGACGCACGCTTCTACAGTAAAAAAAATTACGTTCGAAGTGAGATTCGAACTCGTGTGTCCTCAACGACGTCAAACGTGATGGTTATTACCTACTGAGCTACCGGTAAAGATGTAAAGACAAATATAAATATCGATCGATTACCCAGCCCAAGCTAATGCTTGTAGCACGGCCCTTGTTACTCGTTATTGTGATCTGTTCGATTACTTTTGTTTTTCACTCCACTCCACTGCACGTGGGCAGGAATTATAGTACTCAATCAGGAAGGTCATCCGGACTCAGACCTCCTCTAGTGATGTGCAAGATGTCTACCGAAAGTACTCGTATGTACCACAAGAGGCATTGAGACTGCTGTCGAAGTACAGCATACCTATGCCACAACTGATGCATGCCACTAATAATGTACCTGGTAGTGGTTTCTATTATTTGTTGTTGCTGTTATTAGAAAATTGTGGCACCACTCGTACTCCAAACGACAACAGCAGCAGAAGAGTACAATCCATCACCACTTTGTCCGTCAATATAAGGA
>MEHQ01001403.1:12284-48131 GCA_008828725.1 Saccharina japonica
TTTTTTTTTTTTTTTTCCATTAAAAGAGCCCCCCCCCCGCCCCTTTCCGCCTCCTCCATGCCCCTCCCTCCCCTTCCTCTACACCACTACCACCACTACTACATCTACACGGCGTTCGCTTTGTGTTTCACACCCTCTCGTTGTCCTCACCCGCGTTTGGTTGAACTCCGCTACCTTCTTCTTTTGTTTTTCACGTGTGTACTTTTGTGGTTGGGTTCCATGGTTTCGTGTTTTTGTTTTTTAAGGGACCTGAGTCGACCAATAGGAGCGCTGGACGCCGAGCGTCTGGAGTACTTCCAGACTCGTCTGAGGTCCATGCCGGATCCCGCCCTGCACCCTGGACAGGGCATCCCGCCTCCTTTCTTGTACGGCACCCACTATTCCACGCCAGGGTGAGTGTTGGTTTGCGTCGCGGCACCTGCGTGGTGTTTCTCAGGCTCCAACACACCGGGGAGCGCGCGCGCGCGGGGGGGGGGGCGTACTCGTTTGTTGCTTGCCTTAGTCATTTGACAATTGACCACGCATTCCATTCGAGACGGAGAGGGGGGGGTACTCGTGTCATGCATAGCCGTAGTCGTATGACCACGGCGAGGGGGGCGCGACGATGTGGGCCGTGGGGCACCTCGCACGCACTGCCAAGACTATGAAGCTCCGACGCTCTCTGGGCCCATCGCGCACATCGTCGAGCCTTTCGGAAACGGTGTGCCGTGAAATCGTCAGGGCGGGGAGGCAGGCAGGCAGGCAGACGGACCGACTCCTGTCGCTAAGCTCAAGGGCTGCAATATGCCACGAGTGTTCCACCCGAGGGGGTGAGAGCGACCAAAAGGACGAGGGCCAAAAATCCCGCGGGCTCGAGTTTTAAATATCCTGGCCCGCCGGAAACCAACAACTCGTCCCCGCGCAACCAAAAAAAAAACGCCCTCTCTGCTCGGAAACCGCGCTCTCAAAACGCAGCAGAACCGAAGCACAACCGCGAAAAATAGAAGACACTTTTTTTCTCTACGCACACTCTTGCGTCCACGCTCACGTACGCCCGAAGCCCAACAGGGAAAAACGGTCGCAAAACGGGTCACATACAGACCCTAAATAAGTACAGTACGTACGCGACAAAAGCTTACGTATGTACTGGTGACCCTTTTCGAACAGCGCACTTGTTTTTTTAGGACAAAGTACTTGGAGTTAGTGTGGGTTAACATTTTTGCCGTGGCAGGAGAAAAAAAAGAAGGTTTTAAGCAACTCTTAATTAGGCCAGGACTCGAGTTATTATTCTTGTGCGAGGCAGGGGTGTGACTCTCATAAAACAAAATGTCAAAGTGCTTCGTTAGATTCGTCCGGTACTTTGGGTAACTCGTAAATAACCGGTGTGTCATCAAAAATGTTGTCCGTATTGTCGACGTACCCTCTAACAGCTTCCGGGTCTAGCTTTATAGCATTGCCCTACACTACATTTCTGTGTAAAAAAAGCCTGTCTCATGTTTCGTGCAAAAGCGGGGCAACAAAAAAAAACTGATTTTCCAAATTTCTGCTTAAGCGCTGTTGCGTATTGTATTGCAATACACCTCCCTGAAAAAAGCGCGCGAAAAACCCTGCGACGCCGCACCCACCTCCCGTCGGCGACGCGAACCCACGTCCCCAGCCCCCGATGCAACGCGAACGCCTGCAGCGACCCGCCGAAGGCCCCCGAGCACGCCAACATCACCAACGGCATCCCCTCCGCCGTAACGCCTGCCCTGGAAACCGTCACGCCCGACACCGACTTGCCCGAAACGTCCCCGCCACCCGCTCCGCCGCCGGCCCCGCCACTACCGCCGCCACCGCCGCTGCCGCTGCCGCGGCCCCCCGCGGTCCCTCCGTGAGGGGAGGTTGGCACACCAGAACCACCACCACCACCGGCACCACCGGCAGCAGCGGCAGAAGCGGCAGCAGAAGTGGAGGAGGCGGTGGAAGAGCGGGGAGGGACGCTGGACGAGGTCACCGACCGGAACAAGGGGGCGAGGGAACTCTTCGCGGCCAGCGTCATCGTGCCCAGGTTCCAGACGAACACGTCGCCGTCCCCGGAGATGGCCATCAGGAAGTCGCCCGAGGACGCCCCGGCGTTCGCCGCCGGCTCGTGCGGTTGCTCTTGCCGTTGTCGTCGCTGTGGTGGTGGTGGTGGTGGTGGTGGCCCGTTGCTGCACTCTAGGTAGGCCACCGGAGGGGACACGACTAAGGGAGGGGCGGAGCGCACTCCATTTCTGACAGGTTTTTTGGTAAACCGAGCGGATAGCAAACGGTCGCCGCAGGCAGGGGCGAGGCGGGGCGGGGGCCAGGAGGGACGGAGGGCGCGCGCGGCTGCGGTTTAGCGTTGTCGCCATATTACGCGGGAACATACATAGCAATAAGAACCATTTTTTTTTCACAGTACGTAGCCCCTTTTGAGGGACCCCGTGAAAAAGGGAAAACGGTATACAAAAACGGACCTCGAATTTCTGCCCACCGCTTTTGCCCACTTATTACAAAGACTGTAAGGGGCCAGTACCAACTCTGGTAAGGGACGGCGGTATATAAGGGACCTTCAATCCCGAACGCACTATTACTATTAATACTATTAATAGTGTGGTCCCTTAAAAAGGGTCACTTACAGTATGAGGCTCCTTACTTAAGGAGAGCTCTGGTAAGGGACGGCGGTATAAAAGGGACCTCTAATCCCGAACGCACTACAAGGCGTTCTACGATGTGGGTAGCGTTTAAGCCCCAATATGATGTGGTACTGCGGTTCCTAATCTGTCCTATAGGACTGCCGGTCTCTTTGTGAGCGTATGTCACGGGTCAGTATATTACGGCGATAACTGCCGGTAATGTATGATACTACTGCCCTTTGCCAGTCTAATGTATGCTGCGATTTGCACGGCTGTCCCAGTAACTTGTTAGGAATCTGCTGCACTCTTCGTGCAGGTATATATACCCGGATACGTATTAAATTATACATACTACGAAGTATATACGCATGTATTGCATATTATATACCCTGGTATACCAGGTTTGTATTGCCCGTGTTCGCCTCGATCCGGTATAGGGCCTGTGCCGTACCTATTAATAGTCGTGAGTGATCTACGTACCGACCCGTAGTACCTTCGGGAAATATAAAACCACGCAGGAAAAAAATATGAAAAAAAAAAACCCGTGGAAAAAATCCACCCTCTAGGTACCCAAGCCGGACCGAAAGAAAACACTCCCCAACTATGTATGTTCACCAGAGTTCACCAGACTGTGGTACTGCTTGCCGCTGTCCGCTTATACTGCAAATCAGTAACCCAGCATCCTGCGGAAGGTACGGGTTTACTCCTCGCGCATGTATGTATATATTAAGTACACACTACGAAGCCTCATACAAATTACATAGACCTGTCATAAGTAATACGTAGACCTTGTATAGGGCACGTGCTGGCCTCGACCCATTATATCTGGGTGCGTAGACGTGGCATATCTAGTACATGGACCTGGTATATATATACTGGCACGTGCTGGCCTCGAGCCCGCACAACACCTTGACCATGCCTGGTCGTAACTCCTGATCATTCTACCCACTCGTGGTACCTTCGGGAAATATAACCCCACGCGGGAAAAAAAAATAAAACCGCGTAGGAAGAATCTGCCCTCTAGATACCTCAAGTCAGGCGATACTGCAACTGTTTACGCAGTGCGTTCGCGCAAATCGATATTGTGCTGCTGTCGCAATATTTTTCCCGTAACTCGGGTAGAGGACATTTCGATTCGGCCTCGCATGCTGTAACTCAGTATATATACGTACTTCAGTATATACGTAAGGCATCGCAATTAATTGTCACTCAGCGTGGTAATAGGCTCGATTTTTGCTTCCAGTATACTTCACACGATCGATGTTGCGGCTGTGTCGCATCCTGTACCGGGCATGCAGTATCGTAATTTTTTCACACAGCACTGTTCGGCATGGTGATGGGCGACTTTGTACTTGTGGAAAGCACACATACATACATGCAATACTGCGACTACTGTGTCGTATATTCATGGGTATGTGATCCGTACATATGGGGGTAACTCCCCCTTCGCCTCGCATGCTGCTGTATATCAGTACCTGTGCGTACATAAGACACCGCAATGACGCCTTGTGCTTCTGACACGGCGCGTTCGACACTGCGATTAACTACCGTGTCGTATACTGTAATCAGTCTGAGTGAAGCTGCTACGTACGTATGCTTGAGCTCAGTATTTAATTGTTCTTTGCGCAACTCCAAGCACCGAATAATTTCAACGCGAACAACCAGCCTTGAGTTCTCTCTGCTGTTATGGTAGTCCGCTTACACGATCTGGACGAATTTCAACGCGAACAACCAGCCTTGAGTTCTCTCTGCTGTTATGGTAGTCCACTACACGATCAGGACGATGCTCACCAAAGCTGCTGTTGCTCGAAGCAAGCGCTGATGACGATATCGTTCCTCGCGACTCAAGCAGTCTCGCTTCTTCTGGTCGCCTGCCGTGGGACGATCGCCCCCGCGTTCCTCGCGCAGGAAGAAAAACAACAACAGCGCTAGCTACTAGCCTGCCAGCCTACGGTAGTGCCTTGTGCTCGTGCAGTCTGCTACTCAGCTCCAACGTGTACTCGTTTCGCTGCACAGCACAAACTGGTCTTCGGCACTTTCCAGTAGGGGGCGGGGGGGGGCTAGACCACGCTACTGAGAAGTTAATACAAACGCCATTCTCTCTCTACAAAAAAATACAATATTATATCGTACCTTATATAATCTATCACTTTTTAGCTACATTTGTTTCTTAATGACGGGGCTCCTTAGGGCCCATATTAACGAGTACAAAATAAATTCAATTTCGAAAAAATAAAATTCAAATCCGCTTTTGATTGGTCAACACACGCACCAGCATCAAAGATTAGGATCTTGGGGGGTGGTGGTGCGTGTGTTGACCAATGAAAAGCGAATTATAATTTTATATTTTTCCAAATTGATTTTTTTTTTTTCTCTTCGTTAAAACGGGCCCTTAAGGGCCCATATTAACGAGTATAAAATAAATTCAATTTAGGAAAAATAAAGTTCAAATTCGCTTTTCATTGGTCAATACACGCACCACCACCCCCAAGATCCTGATCTTTGGTGCTGGTGCGCGTGTTGACCAATGAAAAGCGGATTTTTTTTTTTTTTTTCCAAATTGATTTTTTTCTTTCTTCGTTAAAACGGGCCCTTAACCCAAAATAGTCGGAATCACATTATTGTGTTGCACTATGTCTACGTTTATACGTGTATATGCCATGGGATTGCTCACCGGGTACTCTACTTTCGAGTTTCCTCCAGAATCAGTTTTTTACTTACTATTAGTATAGAGCTCCTCAAGCGACCACCCTCAGAAGGCAGAAACACGGATGGCCTGTATGCAGATGCATCACCTCTACCGTACCATGCGTCCTACGTATTAAGAGTATTACGGGGGGCCATAGTAAAATGGACCAAATTTTGTTAGTAAAAATAGCGAAATATATAGGTTTTGGTGTGTACCATAGGTCCTATTTACTAGTGTTTACTATGCTCCCCCGTCATAGGGTCCCTTCAAAGGGTCTACGAGTACCCACTGTAGTAAGAAAAAAGAGGGATCTATGGTTTTTGGGTCCGCCGTGGATTTTGTGATTGCTATCGACTACCGTAATAGTGACTGAGCAAGCGCGAGGAGACGCGTCGGACCGGTTAGCGGGTCTTCATCTGCCGACAGAAACGGACCTGCGTATTTTGCTACGAAGAGCGCAACCAGGTCCGGTCGCTGCGATCTCAGACTCGCATACTGCCAAAACCACAGCTAGAACTTGCGGCGTTCCAGCTTGCAGCGAGAGGCACGAACAGCAAACGGAAGAGGAGCGCAGCTAACCATGTCCCCATCCATCCCAGCAAGGTGGACGCGAGCGGCGAAGCGCACACCCTTTGCTGAGAACGAAGGCATTGGTGTGACGAGGCGTGGCGCTCTCGGACGCCTTTCCTCAAACTCTGTGTTCGGCCCACACGCCAACCAGAAGCAATCGTGGCCAACTTCTCCCGACCAAACTACAGCCAGCCAAAACCATCACACAAGCCCGAACACAGTATAATTTAAACACGCACACACATGATCACAAAAACACACACATAGAGTATCATAAAAGCACACACAAAGTATCATAAAAGCACACACACAGTATCGTAAGGGCACCTGTCGTAGAGGTAGACGGACCCGTCCTCTGTCCCAACAGCCGCCACCCGCGCGTTGCCGCAGCACGCCGTAGCCACCCCCGCGACGTAGTCCCTCCACGCCTCCCGCCCTCCCCTGCTCACGGTCACCACCGTATACCGACGCGCCGGCAGGCCTCGGAAGTCTTCGTCCAACGCAGAGCACTCCATCACCAACACCCCTCCTCCCTCCGCCCCCCCCCCACCGTGCCCCTCCGACGACCCCCCCGCAGACCCGCCTCTAGAAGAGGGCGACGCCTCCCGTAATCGCGGGGACGGGCGGAACGCATCCCCTCCCTCCCCCCTTCTCCTCTCGCCGACCCCGCCGTCGATCTGTCTGACCAGGCTACCAGAAGCTCCTCGCCTCGGCATAAGCTCTGGGGGAGACACCACGGGCACAGCGCCGCCGGACCTCAAGCGTACAACCGCGCCCTCCCGCGACCGCACCCCAACCGCGTGATGTCGCGAATGACCACCACCGCCGCTGCCGCCGCCTCCGCCACTCCCGCCAACCCTCGGCCGCTTGTGCCCGGACCGGGGAGACCCTCCCGCGTCTACGGCCGTCGCCCCGGAGCCGAACCCTTCCGACACCATACCAACTCCCGGGCCTCCGCCGGTGCCATCCCATCGAGGCTCTCGCCCTCCAGGCGTCGGGGCAGTGGCGGGAAGGACTAGCGGCGCCACAGAAGGAGCGCCCCCCCCGTTGCTCACCAGCATGGGCTGTATTCGCCTCTTCCCTCCCTTGCCGCGAGACTCCACCTGCAGGGGCCGCGCTGGCAGGACCCCCTGTCCGTGCATCCCGCCCGCTTGAGACCCCGCCCCTCCCCCCGCCGAACCCCCTCTGCTCGCCGCCGCCGCCGCCGCCGAGGCTGTCGTTGCCACCGCCGGCCGGGCTTTCCGCTGCTCCTTCCGTGCCTTCTCGAGGGCCAGCTGTCGAGGGTTGTCGACGAGAGCTGGGGCGCCGTCGAGCGTAAGGGCGAGGTTACCGGGTACCCCCGCGTCCTTCCCGTAGATCTTCGTCAAATGCGCCCGTCGCTCGGTCTGTCGCACGGAACGGAATAAGGCGCGGTCGGAGGAACGGCATCATGGGACGCAGGTACGGAGTGCATGGAGGCTCCCCGAAAGAAGGGGACGCGCCTCTCCCAAACGGAACGAGATGTCCCGCATATCGTGTGTCACAGCTATCAACATTCAACAGCGGGTAGGAAAGGCAATCAAATGCGCCTGTTGCGATTTCAGTTTGGCTTTCGGCTCGGGCCGAAGGCCCTTCGCTCCCGCGCCTCACACCAACACCAAGAGTGGTTTCTCTAAAATCATCCCGAGAAATACTCACACGAGATTACTGGGACGACTATTGCCCGCTGGAATGCAGACAACAACCCAAATAATCGCCAGCCTAACGCACGCGCCACCACAACGCCCCTGCCTTACTTCACCATCCCGCCCCCCCCCCCCTAACCCCCGTCCCACAACCGCACCTCAGGCAGCGGAACTCCGAGCTCCTCCTCCGACAGCCTGAGCACCACCACGGTCCCGTCGTGGCCCGACACCAGCAAAGTGTAACCGTCAGCCCCCCACGAAAGATCCGACGGCGGCTGCTGGAAAACCTCCCGCAGGATCACCACCGGCCGGGAAGCCGCCGCGAGCCACACGGTTATCACGTTGTCCCTCCCGGCCACGGCGACGACGTGGTGCACTGCGGTCCGAGCTACAGCAACGGGAGAGGCCGTCGCCGCAGCCGATGCGGCAGCGGGGGCGGGGGCGGCACTCTGCCTATAGATGAGCGGGCTGAAGCTGGCGACGAGAGTCGACTGAAGGTGCCCGACCAGAGAAGTCGGGTTTTGGTCCCAGCGCCCCCGGAGGAAAACCACCGCCCGGTGGATGTCCTGGGGGTGAAAAAGGAGCCCAAGATTTTGCGGGGGGCGGCTGCGGCAGTCAGCGATTGCGGTCGTCAACTACGCTTCCATCCACGAGTTTGTGTAGGCGTTCGAGTGGGGGGGGGGGGGGGGGGTATCTGGGGGGCGTACTCACGTGTTGCGTGCTTTAGTAATTTGACCATTTATCACGCATCCCTTTCGAGACGGAGCACGGAGAAGAGGGGGTGGGGTTAAGGTCACGCAAGCATATTTTTTTCGTAGGAGTATGTATATATATACATACCGTCCTCGGGTTGGAGGGGGGCAAGGGCTACCTACTACCCAAAGGAGAAAAGCTACGTTCCCTGACGAATCTCGCCCACACCAACAAAGCCCACAACAGACATACAAAACTTTTGCCTCGTCGTCCCTCCCACACCGCGCGCGCGTGCAATGGACCTTACCCCGCCCGCGCACCCCCGCAAGCGGCGGTCACAACGCGCGCGCTTGCCACGGCGCCGTACTTCACGATAGCGGTGCCGCCGCGGAGGCATGGACAACACATAGTAAGCCGGTGTCAAGAGCGAGGATCACAGCGACGGTTATTCGAACGACAGCCGACTTTGACACGACATCACGCCGACACACGACGCACGCTACGATGGAGGTGCACCATGTGTTTGCCTTCTGAGGGTGGTGACTTATTATAAGGACCTCTATACCTGCAGTAGTCCTAAAAACTGATTTTGGAGGGAAAAAAAAGCGCTACCCGACGAAAAATCCCATGGCCTAACGAGAAAGCGAAACACATGGCAACACCAAAATGGAATTTCGACGATTTTGGGTTAACCCATTCCGAACTGGAAAAAATGTCCTACACTAATTCCAAGTATTTTGTCCCCAAATATGTGGGACCAGTTCTTAAGGGGTTAAGGAGCCCTGTCCTTCCGAAAATGTTTCAGCCAAAAAAAGGTATACCTTATACGTACCTCTATCGTAGCACGCGTCACACGAAGAATCATACGATTTCGATATTCGATACGCTACGCCAGGTTTATCGTATGATGTGTACGTCCAAACGTGTATTTCAGTATCAGCATGAAAAAAATACGGGGATGCCTCGGGGCGGAGGGAAAAAACGCCTTCGTTTACCATACACAACTCGAGTCCAAATTTTCAAGTTATCAGCATGAAAAATACGGGGATGCCACGGGGCGGAGGGAAAAACGCCTTCGACTCGATACACGACCCATGTCCGACAATTCGATATATATATATATATATCGAAGCCTTCGATACGATATTCCAACACTATAATAGAGGAACTGGTGGGTGGGGGTTCTCACCCCGTCTTTGCTGTTGGTGGCGACGAGGAACTGGCCATCGGGGCTCCAGCTTATTCTCCGGACAAGGGTGTCCTCGCAACCAGCGAAAGGTTCTGAGATCACTGCTTCCACGTCCCAGTGCCCGCCGACCCGCCAGACCTGAAGCGTTCGTTTCGCCAGCGTTCCGGGAAAAAAAACAAAAAAAAAAACAACAACAACAACAAAATGAGAGCAAGAAAACGCAGGAATTCTAAACAAATCAGATGTAAAAGTGGTGTCAACTCAATACGGCAGCATCATACAATACGAACAGCTGCAATTATTTGAACATATATATATATATATATATATTTTTAACAGCTGTGAGATAGAGGATTTCGTCGAAACTCATTTTTGCAAGCTGAGTGTGATACTTCCATCGCGCGTATTTACGGGGTTTTGTATATATACCCGGTGCGAAGTCATGCCGTAGAAATTGACTCTTGTCGACGGACGGCGTGTACGATACCCGACGGAACGCCCGAGAGTACTATGAAATACTGTAACTCCGACCGGCAACGACCGGAGAAAATAGAGACATACATCAAACGACGTACAAGCCATCCTGTGAGCTCTTGCATACCGCTGCCGAGGCGCTGTGACTCGTACAACAACAAAAAAAAACTCAACGAGGAATGCGGTAGCTATCGACTTTCCTTGGTGCTGTCGGCAACGGGTGGGTGGCAAATAACGCAATGCACACATGCGAAACGAACTCTCTGGAAGGGGGGGGGGGTGTACTTCATTTTCATGCATGGCTGTAGTCATTTGACCATTGACCCTCGTATCCCTACAATGGGCCGGAGCATGTCGGGTTTTCACCGGCCAGGCAGACATTGCTAGCACCAAGCGCGAAGCGCCGTGATGTTGGGCGAGTCCCATGAAGGGTGAGCTGCATCCTACTAAGAACCGCTCGTGAGGCGGGTGGGGGTATGATACCCATGTTAGGGATCGGGGCGGGGTTCAAATGGTGTCGTTGCAGGTACTGCACTGGTGGGCTCACCAGCAGCTGGTTCTCCTCTCCGATGCTTGCGATAAAACGCCCGATTGGATCCCAAGCGACCCCCTGCACGCACAGCAGGCGCCAAACAAAAAACGGAACATACAACAAAGAAAAGTAAATAAAAACACACGCATACGCGCAACTACAAAAAACAACTTTACATGTACACACAAGTACACCCGCTCGAAAACTAAGAGCAGGTGTATAAACAGTAGCTCGACGCACAAGCACGAAAAAGAGTGTGCCACGCAGTACACTCGCTCATGGTTCATGAGGCGTTTCTGTCGGGGGGGGCGGGGGGTTTAAGGGGAGGGCGGCGTCGCCCCAATTGGTTGCAAACGATACACTGCCACCGCTTGAAACACGGTTAGCCAAGCGTAACGGACAGGACAGGGGATAGGCAACATCGGCTCCCCTCCTTTTTATGGCCGTGGACGCACGATATCGAACACCAGAGCACCGGGCGCGACTCGTCCTAACCTGAGTGACTGCGGGGACTCCTAGTATTTTCTCCCCGTACCCCCCAAACGAATGCCTGCTAGGTACCGACGGTATCGTGGCACACACCTTGACGAAACTGGTGTGTTGTCGCAGCGTCTGAAAAGGGTTAAGTATGGCGGACGTGCTGGCCACAGGACGCCCCTGCTGCCCGTCCGCCGTGGGCATACGCCAGACGATCACCGTGTTGTCAATGCTGCAGGACACCAGCATGGAGTCGTCCGGAGACCTGTCGCCAAGGCGGTCAGACGAGTTAAGAGTTGCTGGTTTTTTGCGATTTGTTGCAATTGACTCAAAGGTTTCGGGGGATCGATGTACCCCCTTTGTTGTGCTTGTTGTTTGGTGCTGTTGCTGCGATTGCTGTTGTTGTTGTTGCTGTTGTTGTTGTTGTTATTGTTGGTGTGTTGAGGTGGTCGTCGTTGTTGTTGGCCATTGACGTGGTCGTTGTAGGTGTTTTCAAAGGTTGTTGTGATTGTTGTGGTAGTTGTTGTGGTTGGTATTATTGGTGTTGTGTTGTTGATGTGGTTGTCGTTGTTGTTGGCAATTAAGTGGTCGTTGTAATTGTTGCCAATATGTTTGTGGTTGTTTTGGTGGTGGTTATTGTGGTGGTTGTTGTTGTGGTTGTTGTCATTGGTGTTGTGTTGTTGATGTGGTTGTTGTTGGCAATTTAAGTGGTCGTTGTGGTTGTTCCAATGGTTGTTGTGGTCGTTGTTTTGGTGCTTGTTGTTGTGGTTGTTGTTATTGGTGTTGTTGATGTGGTTGTCGTTGTTGTTGGCAATTGAAGTGGTCGTTGTTGTTTCAACGGTTACGGTTGTTATTCTGGCGGTGGTTGTCGTTATGGTTGTTGTAATAGTTGTGGCGGTTGATGCTGTTAAAACAACGCCATTGTTATTGCGGTTGCTGCAGTTGATGGCAATATTGCTGTGGTCGTTGTAGTTGCTGTTGGCATTGCTGCTTTCTCTCTCGCCAACTGCGTCCATGGCAGCAAATTCACGCGTCTAGCATCTAGCAGTCACAATATATCGCAAGGGACACCACTTGTTCGGTTCGATATCGATTGGCCATTTCGCGCTTGCACGTAGTAACGGTAATTGCTCATTGGATTACGCTCGTACGTCGGCACTACTAATGCTCAAGAAACAGCAGTGCATACAAACGTCAGCACAGCACAGCCAGTGTGAGGTCTGCACTACATTAGTGCTATTATAATAGCAGTACAACATTAACGATGGCAGCGAAAACCGCAATGGATGGCTTCGAACGGTCTCGCAACACACGCTGCTTCAAGCAGGTTGGGGCATCACGTCACTGCGAACGGTTTGCGGTGGGCATTGAGCAACAGTACATACTCGCCATATACTACCATTCCTTCGCCTTACCCTTTACGCACCGAACAGCATTACGATCGACATCTTGCTGTTGGTAACCACAAACAGCCAATTTTAGTTGCCGGGCGGGAATAGAATGCATATATCAAACGTATGTATACCGGTATGTACTATAAAATTAATATTAGCTCTATACTAACAGTAGTCCAATGACCGAGGTTTTGTATAAGAACCAGTGCAAAGAGGGAAAATTAAAGAGGGATGCTGGAATAATAAAGGAAACGCCTCTCCCTCTAAAATTCGCCTACATGGCCCTTTAGCGGAAACAAACATCGTCGGGACTGCTGTGTATTACAGACTCGACAATAGCGGTATGACAATGTTGTATTGCACCAAGCGAGACAAAGGCCACATAAAAGGCAGGGGGGCACCCAGAAAGGTAGACTGCTCGTGAATAACAACGCTCACCAACACGCCAACATACACCAAGTACCGGCAATACGACAAAATACACAGCAAAACGAAAGGTAGGCGGCTTTCCAACGGAAAAGTGCAACCCTGTAACCGCCACGAAATGATGGCACTGCTGTGAAATAACGAACACTTCTTAAGTCGATGTGATGATTTTGGGTGCCTCGCCCCTTCGTGGCAGCGTGGTAGCCATGGTATTTGCTGTCGGCACGGCGCAGAGGTCCATCCCTCGCCCCGACCGTCAGTCCGAACGCCAGTCGTGGGTGGTGATCGAGCAGATCTACTCACCCATCCCAGAGAGCGGAGCGCCATTGAATGCGGCAAGAGGGGCCGCAACACCGCAAAGCTTTCTGTTTTAACGGGCCACGGCCAGTCCAGTAATCATGTACTCTGTACCTGAGTAATAACTGCGGTGTAATATACAGAAACCGCGTTGTCAGTGTCGAAACCTATCACCAGGTACCTGGTACACAGCAGCAGTACGTAGCAGAAACCTTTTTTTTCGCCTGTCGTATTCCCATGCCCGCGCGTTCCTACATCTACTGTATGATGATACGCCAGTGTTCTCTAAAGGGTGGCTAACGCCCGCCTCGACCGGTTTGGGTGACCCGGTGACCTGTGATTTTTTCAATACTCGGAAGTGCTAAATAGTACCTGACAAGTCATTACTGCGGATGCGCTGAACCGACTAAAATATGCCAGAGGTCTACGAGTACTGCTTGCGGTATGTTCGAGTATGTAGTGTTAAGTGTTTAGTGCTGCTGGGTCCACTGACTTGTCCGTCACCGTGTAGGTCGGTGTCGGCCCATACATACGATACGTTCGTACATATTCATAGTTATCGTACATATTGTTCGACGTTGGGCGTGTGTCAAATATAGGTACCAAACATAAACATGCGAAGCAAAGGGTTATTCCCCGTTCACCGCCAGCTCACCAAGAACAGTCCAGCACGTCCATGCCGTGCCCCCTCAGCACCCAAACCCTCGACCAGTTCTCGATGTTGGGCTTCTCGCTAGACCCGAAAGGAACCGACGACCCCCCCCCCCAGCCGCCGACCCCGGAGGGCGCAGCTCCCAGATCAAGACGTACGTATCGTCGGAAGCTGAGGCAAGATACCGCCCCCCGTGACTCCATCGCACACAGAGCACGCTTCCCGTATGCTGCGGAAGGACGGCCAGCACCTTTACTTCTTCTCCTTGCACGTGGGGAGACGATTTGGTTGGCGCTGTCCTCGAGGAGCCTGGGTTGGCGCCACGGGCTGCGGCCGCGGCGGCGGCGGTGGTCTCAGCGACAGCCTCGTGAACGGCAGAAGGTGTGGATCGAAAAGGCTCCATGGACCAGATCCTGACGCGGTGGTCGCTCCCTCCCGTGGCGAAGCGAGAGCCATCTGGGTGTACATGCACAGAGTAGATGACGCATGTCTGCCCCTTCTCGCCAAAGTGGCCTACGCTCAAGGGCTTGTCGAGGATCATCCCTTTGCTGCTGCAAATAGTCTACAGAAGGCAGGTCTACGTCGTAGGTGGTGAAAATATTTTGAAAGACGAGCGCTGTGGAAGGCGCTGCCTATGCCTGGCTGGTGTACGCCAGCAAGAACAGACTCCAGTGGGCTTCAAGCGCCGCTGTCGAGATGTATTCAGCGCTCTCTACTTCTCGGGATTGCCGTAGTGTAGCGCACCCACGTGAGGCCCAGCCTGCGACATCGGAACGTCGGTGCTGTGCGCCCTCAAACTCCGCATTAAACATGCGGAAGAGTACTCGTGGAACTCCCCGAGAGTGAAATGGCGTCGTCGCGCCGCGTAGAACATTCCCACTTCCCACTCTGCTAAAGTTGAACCCTGCTGGTAAACCGTTGAATCCTGCTGCAACCATCGAACCCTGCTGCAAAGAGCCCGCCGTGTTCAACTCCCATGATTGCACGATGCACGCCATGTATGGGTTCCCTCTCGCGACGAGCACGCCCACTGCTCCAAGCTTGGGATCTCCTCCCTAATTCCGCGCATTGTCGCCTCATGCCTGGAGCACCACTGTCGACTTCCACGACAGCAACATCAACAGCAACAACAGCAGCAACGGCCGCGGCTGCGACGGCAACGGCGGCGGCAGCGGCAACACCAACTGCCGTTCCTGCCAAAAAGAAGACAAGCGTCATGGACGTGATCAAACTCCGTCGGCAGGGCAAGCGAAAGATCACCATGGTGACTGCGTACGACTACCCCTCCGCTGTCCATGTGTGCCGTGCTGGCATCGACATCTTGCTGGTTGGAGACTCGGTGGGCATGGTCGAGCTAGGCTACGACACAACGCAACCGGTCACCGTGGACGACATGCTACACCACTGCAAGGTAAACATTCAGCTGTAGCTGGGAGTATGACTTTGCGGGCGCCATGAAACGCTGCGTGTCTCCCACGTGTCTCCGCTGCTGTTGTTGTACCTGGTGTGCTCTGCGTGGCAAATCATGGCGGTACGCACGTACGACATGCCAGGCACTTGCATCATTTCAACAGCTCAAGTATCATGTGCACTCCTCTCGTGCACGCGTGCCTGTGGTACGCTGGTAGGATACACCCATGGGCCCATGGGTACAGGCCGTCCGAATGTGTTTGTGTATACACGGTATGTGGCAGAAGTCTGCAACCAAATGTTTGTGCAGGAACGATTTTAGTATGTAGGGTTACACATATACTTATATTATACCAGAACACTGCTTGTTGTGTACGTATTCACCCTGCTCCCGCGCGCCGCCGACCTGAGCCCTCCACATTGAACCTGGAAATATAATAAGCAGCCGGCAGGGCACACCAAGAGTCTGACCCCACTCCATATGTGTTTCGTCGATTTCGGGTATTTTGTGGGATCAGGATTCTTGGTGGGCCCGCGCTGCCGGCGTCAAATGTTTACGAGCGAACGCGAATCTTCTAATTTTGACGGCGCCTTGTTTTCAGGAACCCGAGTCGAGATTTTTGCTCAGGCCCGTTTTGTCACTCCAATCTGGTCCACGCATAACTCTCCAATGGTGAGCCTCATGCCAGCTTCCTTGCCTTTGATGTAGGGCTGATCCGGCTGCTTGGTTTTCCGTCTGCAGGCGGTGGGGAGAGGCGCCCGCACTCCTCTGGTGGTCGGCGACATGCCGTTCGGCAGCTACGAAGTTTCCCCCGAGGAGGCGCTAAGAACCGCCATCCGGTTCGTCAAGGTGAGGAGCCGAGGGGTGGCAGCGATCCGATATCAGTCCGTAGACTGCGTCCGTTTGCTTCGTCGTCGGCCGTTATATACTGGTGCAATTGCGTATAGTGACCCTTGTATGACTGCACAAATGAGTCCACGCTAATTCCAAGTAGTTTGTCCGCGAAACGTAGATGCAGTTCTAAGAGGATCAACTTGTGTTCTTGTCGACACTCCGCTTACTTCCGAAGGAAGACGCTGTGTTGGTGGGAGAAGATTCGCCAGTCTGACGTCGTCGGCCCGATTGATGTCGGCAAGCACTCTCGAAGCGAGGGATCGACGTGGGGGCAAAAAAAAAATGCCGCATTGATGGAACCCTGTGTCTAAGGGTGCAATTTCTTTGCATGAACATACGCCCAGCGATGGCAATTCTATGCCGCCCACAGTGTCTCGTCCCACCGTGGCATGCCTCCCTCTTCGTACTGTTCCCCTCGCTACCTGATCGAAAACACCCGTGCCGCGCTCGATGGTGATGGCGCTCTTGGTGCGTTGTTCTTCGCTCTCGCGTGCAGGAGGGCAACGTGGACGCGGTGAAGCTAGAGGGAGGCAAAAACCGAGCCGATCACATTCGGAAGATTGTCGACGGAGGAATCGCCGTGGTCGGGCACGTGGGCCTCACGCCGCAGGCGATCAGGTAAGCGAACACTGAGAACTCTCTGCTTCACTCTGGGCGGAGTTTTTGTTTTCGGGTCGTGCGCTTTGGCCAGATTATCTTGGAAACGTCAACATTTCCTCGTGTTTTCGACTCTTTCACCGCCAACGCCTCTGTACAGGAGCTACCAAACCCGTAACCAAGCGACAACCAAACACACATGCTTCTTATTTATCAGGTTTAGTTTTTCCTGATTTGCTCTTTTTTTTCTTGCACTCCAGAGTTGTTGGAGCCTGTCTTGTGACCAGGGGCAAGAATATGGCGATGACTTTGTGTGAGAATAACAACAATCACGTCATTATCAGCAATTTTCGCTCGCCCTGCTGTGATGTCTTCTCACAAATCCATGCAGTGTTTTCATCGTGATGGTTTAACTCTCGACATGTTGCGCCCCGCATCCCCGGCGCCCGCGACCCGACCGCCCGATATGTTTTCGTGTCAGCGTACTCGGGGGGTTCCGCGCCCAGGGCAGAACGGCGGTGAAGGCCAGGCAGCTCGTAGACGACGCTCTCGCCGTGCAGGAAGCAGGGGCATTTGCGGTCGTCGTGGAATGTGTGCCGTCCCCGGTTGGGAAAGCGATAACGGAAGCATTGGAAATCCCGACAATTGGGATCGGCGCAGGCGCTTTCACCAGTGGCCAGGTATGCGAGGGACGGGGGAGGGGTTGGTGTGAGCGGGGTGAGGAGTGATTTTGAGTCGACATTGCCTGTGTTACTGCGATGCCCTTACCCTCAGCCCCCACCCACAAGCACAGCGGGCGTTGCCGCAACCTGCCGCCACCAAATCCTGTCCTACCCCGGATGCCCCCCCCCCACTTTTTGACACGTCGACAGGTACTGGTGTACCATGACATGCTGGGGATGCTTCAGCACCCGCACCACGCGCAGTTCGTCCCTCGGTTTTGCAAGAAGTACGCTAGTGTTGGGGAGGAGGTGAGGTACCGTCTGGGGAAGTATTCCTTTCCCGTCAATATGGCAAGAGAGTGGTCGCGTAAACGAGGGTGGATGCTTGTCTTGAACCACTTTTTTCGACGCACCGGGATCAGGAGGGACATTCTCTGTATTCGCTGATAAATACCGTCTTGCCGCCAATCCGTTCCGCTGTCCCAGACCTCCCAGAGAGATGTTCGTCATTTGTTTGTCGTAGTGAACCCCTTCACACCTGTACCCCATGTTTCGGAGACAAACTACTTCCAGTAGAATTTACGTTGGGCACAATTTGCAGTACTGAAATAGAGGCAATCCCTATAGAACTCAACCCGACATTTTTGCGACGAACTACCTGGAATATGTGTGGGCTATTGTTTCAGGGCTGTTAACGGGTCAGATAAAAAATCTCGGGTCGGGGCCCCGGGCCAGGCCGGTCCAGGTTAGGTTGGGTCGGGTCGGGTCGGGTCCGGTCGGGTTGGTTCGACCCGTGATTGTTCGAGCACCTCCTGCCCCGACCCGACTCATGGCTTTTTGAAGGCCTCCTGACCCAACCCGAGAATCGGATCATGACCCGTGAAGACCCCTGTTTTTTTTGCTGTGATGAAAGGGTTAAGCAGCGTGAGGTCGCCCTCCAAGGGGGCACCGACTGCTCTAGGAGGACATCTGATATTATACGATACTTTTTCATCGGCGAGAATCAGAAAGAGAAACGGGTCTTTCAACCCCCCCCCCCCAGATAGACGAGTGTGACATGGAGCAGTTTGGTACACTAAATAGTAGCGAGAAAACGATCGCTATCTTAGGAGATAGATGGTGGCCACAGGCGGCGAAGCAGGAAGGGGATAAGATTAGCAAAAGGTTTCTCTGTAATATATGGAAACAACGTAATGAGCGCCCAAGTGTTGGAGGTGTCTCTATTAGGAGTAGGAACGGTGCTCCGTCTCGAAAGGGATGCGTGGTCAATGGTCAAATGACTAAGGCAAGCAACAAATGAGTACGCCCCCCCCCCCCCCCCCAGTTTGTCGGAGTTGTAAATGTATGGGTTTAAGTATTATCTGGGGATGGGACCTTATCCTCCCCGCGTTCGGCGGACCCTGAAAGATACCCCAGCCAATCAGTGATAGAGGCAGTAGGGTTGGGGTTTCCGCATCGTGCGGGCCGGTGTCGATCAGGGGGAACTCGGTTTTCGTCCCCGGGTTGTTAGAGTTGTAGACGTATGGAGGGATTTCCGATCCGGGAATGGGCCCCTATCATCTTCCGGGTGGCACTGGCCCAATTTTCGAGCTGCGGGGCAGTGTCGACCGGGGGAAAGCCGATTGTCGTCGCCGTGTTGGTGGAGTTATATATGTATGGAGGGGCTTCCGATCCGGGGATTGGACCTTATCGTCCCCGGGTGGTGCTGGCTTTATTTCCTAGCCCCAGCCAACGAGCGACCAGCCAGCCGTGTTGGGATTTTCACACCGTGCGAGGTGGTGTCGACCCGGCGAGGTACCATTTTCGTCCCCGCTGCGTTGGAGTTTTGAAGATATAGAAGTGTTCATGACGCGGGCATGAAAACTGATCCTCCCCGCGTTGCGGTGGCTCCCCGAACCTCAGCCAAACAGGGATAGAGCCAGTGGGGTTGGGGTTTCCACACCGTGCGGGGGGGTATCGAACCGAAGGATATCCCTCCCCCCCCCCCCAGTAACGACCGCTATCTTAGGAGATAGATGGTTGCCACAGGCGGCGAAACAGGAAGGGGATAAGATTAGCAAAAAGTTTCTTTGTAATATATGGAAACAACGTAATGAGCGCCCAAGTGTTGGAGGTGTCTCTATTAGGAGTAGGAACGGTGCTCCGTCTCGAAAGGGATGCGTGGTCAATGGTCAAATGACTAAGGCAAGCAACAAATGAGTACGCCCCCCCCCACCCCCCTAGTTTGTCGGAGTTGTAAATGTATGGGTTTAAGTATTATCTGGGGATGGGACCTTATCCTCCCCGCGTTCGGCGGACCCTGAAAGATACCCCAGCCAATCAGTGATAGAGGCAGTAGGGTTGGGGTTTCCGCATCGTGCGGGCCGGTGTCGATCAGGGGGAACTCGGTTTTCCCCCCCCCCCCTCCGACCAATAACCAGGTACGGCGGGGGCTGGAAACGTTCAGGCAGGAGGTGGAAGAGGGCGTCTTCCCCCAGGAAGAGTACAGCCCGTACAAGATGTCGGCAAACGAAGAGGAATCGTTCCAGCGGCTCCTGGCAAAGGTGGGCGACCGTGAATGATGCCACACGCGGCGGCCGTCTTTTCCAGTCGGAAGGGTAGGGAGGTGGCGAAGTTGTGCCCCCTTCCCCCTTCCACAGTGGCGCCATGCGGGGAGTATTGAGACCCAACCCCCGACTTTTGGGTTATGTTTATTTGTTATTTTTTTCGCTGACCGTTACACTACTGTGAAGGCCTCCCGGCTGCGTCTAGTTGAAATAGCTCATCGACACGCTCTTCTATAGCCAGCTTGTCGACGATGGCGCCATCGAGAAACCGCGTCGGCCGTTTCGCGTTTGTCGTTATGCGGCGCAATTTATGGCAGGGCACGATACACTCACTCAAGTCCCAAGTCCTTACAGTACTAACAAAAATGTTCGAAAAAAGTGAAACGCGTGTTGTGTTATGCACGTGGTATCGTCTAAATGGAGCCCCCGCACGTTGGTTTCGTTTTTTTGTGTGGCGTCGGCAGGATGAGCACGAGCGGCAGGTGCGTCTCGTGCTCAAGAAACAGAAGCTGCAGGAGCAAGACGAGTACGAGTCCATAAGCGTGGACGATGGCCAGGAAGGGCCGTACGGGGGCCCAGTGCGATAGTGATAACCCGCGCCAAGTTATCACAGCGTGGGCGCCCTAGATATGATACGAATTATTTGTTATCCCCTTTAGAGTTGCACGCACGCTTTTGGTGACAAAATACTTAGAATAATTGGAGTATTGTTTTGCAGTGGTGGTTAAGTTTCTCCGATTGTACCAGGCGGTGATTGTTGGACGGTGGAAAGGGGTCTGGCGTTGCCGGTATTTTCTCCGCACAGCTCAGCTGCCTTTTCTGCGCCCTTGCCTTGGCCTGCCGGTAGGGCTGCGCACCGACCTTGCTCATGTAACAACGCCGACCTTGCTCGTACAGCAGTAGCGTAGCTGCACACTGCACACGCTGCCGTGGTGCATTATTCAGTATTTTGTGTATGTTGGGGGGGGGGGCTGCGGAATTCGCGTGGCGATAACTGTTGCTTGCGGTCGTCCGGGCCATACTCAAAACAAGCGACCGCTTTCGAAATTGATGTTAAAACGTGTTAACGCTTTCTCCTGTGCATGCGTGCATGCATACCGCCGACGCCGGCTCGATAACCTATCCCAACCGTCTCTCGCTGCGCCCCTCAGTAAAGAAGCCTGTGCGGCCTGGCTCCGATCGAATTCGGCTGGCAGCGACTACTACCCCACCAGAATACGTCCGCAACTTGACCAATCACTGCGCTGCCTGCAAGACGACAATGGCAGTTACACTTCTTGTGCCGATATAGCAGCACCGGTACGGTATGTGGAACCGTCCGTGCCGAAAACCCCTACGTGTACAGCTGGAGTAAAAGGGCCTTTAACCCTTGGAACCCCGATTTAGCTATAAAAATAAAATATAAAATTGGTTTTATCAACCATTGAACCGTCTACGAATTACGTACGTAGTGTGAGCGCGCGGCAGTACGAGTAACACCACGCTGCGTCTGTATCGTGCACCTCCATGCATTGTAAACCGGACATCAAGTTTATCATCTCCCAGCCAAGCAGTCGCCCATGCTGTCATGAACTTTTTCTTCGTCGTCATTTTTCCGCTCCCGAAGTCCCAAAACGGTCAAGCCGTGATATGGGCACCTACAACAGTCGTAGCCTTGGAACGTCCTCATGACTTCGGTCACTATCTCTACCGTCCCAACCCTGACTGTGGCAGCCGTGCATTGGGCCTCCTGGTACCCGTAAGTAAAACAATCCGAGGGTCGCATCAGCAGAGGACCCTACCAAATGTAAATGTACAATATAATATCTACTTCAATAATGTACGAGTGAATGATTCACAAAGTAACGCTCACAAAATAACGTGATTGACGTAAAAGATAGAAGAGATGCAAGAGCACAGCTAAAGACACTGGTATCGCCAAGCATCAAGACACTGGCACTCCCCCCATGGCTGCCGGCTTCGCGTTGCCTCGCCCTCCTCCCGACGACCCGTCCAAGGGCCTCTGCTTCGGCTTCGCCCAGGACGGCGGGTTTTTTCTCACGGACGTGGCAAGCCAATCCATCCCTTCCTTGAGCCCTAACCCCTTCGTCGCCGAGCAGCTGTGGATCGCCCATCTCCACGTGTCGGCATCCGATCTGAAACGCCGCATAGCGGATGCGCATACATAGCGGACGCGAGCATATATATATGCGAGAACAAATCAGCACGTTTCAGTAAAAGAACAGCCGCGGACGGTTACCAAGGCGAAGGCTTCTATTCACGTCGTGGTGGCACTCTTTACTCCTTTGATCATGGGGGCACACCCCCCCCCCTCCCCGCCCTCCCATCTCGCCACCCATTTTGGAAGGACGCGTCAACAGGTCAAGCCGAAACAAGTTCGGCTCTCTTTGAAGGCTGCCGTGGCGGGAGCTAGCGCCCGCACGGCATCGCCACGCCCCCCCCCCCACAGTCCCTTGCACGCGCCCTGGCCAATGACATCCCCGCCTACTATGAATACACAGCGCCCAACGCATCGCGGGAACCTCAACCTTGCCACCAAGAACGCTTTGCGCAGGGCCAAACCAAGCGAGTGTGCCGCGCGCATAAATAAGATAATCGGCAACAACAACAAAAATGGGGGCTTGCCTTCCGACCGCCGTCGGGGCTCAACTTTTTCTGCTGTGTGTCGTCTCTAGCAAGTGCAAAGCGAACATAAATAATACCAGGTAGTAAATTTGCATGAGTGTATGCATACATGAGTCCGGTGTTGACCCTCTCTGACCTTGTGGATAGGTTAAGCACTCGCTCTAGCTTGGTCGGCGCAAGCGCCCCCCCGACGTCTTGCTTGTTGGCGAGCACGAGCAACGTGAAACACGAGCGCGGACTTTGCGAGGCTACGCAGGACAGGATACTGTCCAGCTCGGTTTTCGCTGAGAACATGGCGGGGGTGGGGAGGGCGAGGAGGAGGAGAGTACTGGTGGGCTCAGGAGCAGGGCATATTTCACAATAAAAGGGTATCGTACGCGAGTAGGGAACGAGTCAGATGCAGCAGTAATATCTCCGTCTCTCCAGGCACAGCAACGCGGTGCATGTCTCTCGAGACACGCAGAAGTGATCTCTCTCTTTGTCTCTACCGCTGCATCGAGTTATGTGGTGGCACACGTAGCATGCCGGGCTCAAGTTTCGATTGCCCTGGCCGGAGGGCATCGCTTGCTCCGACTGCCACGGACTGATGTGTGCGGCCAGCGGAACAACCGCCTGTGCGCTTCGTTACTCATTATGTTCGTGAGTAAAGAAAAACAAACCACTGAGCTATACCATAAGTCAGCGCTGGCTGAGTAGCTCAGCAGTTTATCCTTTGTTAACGAACAGCCCAGATGCTGCACGCACTTCTGGTCGGTTGGTTGGTTCGCTGCACGTTCGATGTACCGTTAATAGAAGGGAGAGACCAAATGGCATCGGCCCTAGGAAAAGGAAAGCCTGATATGGTTTCCGCATGAGCACGGCAACGCCCACGTACCTGGAGGGAGGGACGCGTCGGTGGGCTGCTCTGCTATCGCGGCAAAATATCTCTGGGCACGTTTCATGATATAGTAGCGCGGTCTACGGCGCTCGTCAACGCAACCCAAAAAACTGCCCATGGCTTTTAATAATGGATATCTAAGCGAATACGCACACGAGCACACAAACAAAACCTAAAACAGCAACCTCAACTGCAACACTACTGTAGCACAACACCTCAACATGAGATATGTGAAGCATTTTGGTCAGCGGGAAACACCTAACAGCAGTATGGTACCAGGTATGCATAATATAATGTTAATGTTGTTCTCGCATTACCTCATCGCCAATACTCTAGTCCGTGGTAACAGGACAGGCTCCAACACCTCAGGAAATCAATCACTACAAAACAGCAGTACCTGGTACGTACATATGATATAATACGGCGACTACATTATATGCCGTCCTGTGCCGTCCGACGTGCGGCATCAACGAAACACCAAGAGGTTATAATACGTACCTCGTATGCTCGTACTGCTGTTACGAATGCAGAGTAATATAGAGGCCTGGAAAAAACTCTACCAGGTAGCTATTAAATATGATATGTTACCCATCCGGACCTGTAGTACTCATGCATGTATACGAGAGTATTTTGCATCTGACGGTGTGATGTGATTACCAACAGCACCAATAAAATCAACAACTACAGACTTATGCGAGCAAATAAGCAGTCCGGCCGGTCCGGTCCGGTCTGGCCGGTCCGGCGGCACATTTCCTGCCTGACGCACGCAGATTGTAAGCTACCTGGTACTATTATACTGTTGTATCTGGTATTGACACATGCTTCTACCAGCAGGGTTACGTGTACCTATGATACAAGCAGCGCAAGCAGTTGTCACGACTACTGTACGCAAAATACGTCCCGCTCTAATTCCAAGTAATTATAGTTTGTCCCCAAAAACGTGCGTCCAGCCGTTCCAAAGGGAGCCATATCCCACCAACAGAGGCACAGGCGTCAGTCAGAGGGTGTTCAAACGTGAAACGGAAACGGCCTCAGACCTACGACGTGTCTGGACCATCGTCGCAATGCATCTATTAATACCCACGGGGGGAGTTACGCTATGGGGTTGGACGAGTGTACTGTCTAGTTTTACTCTCGTACAGGTATAAATCATCCCGCAAGCGAACCGAGGTGCACCTTGCCCTATGCCGACGGCGTCCTCCGTGCAGTCGACGACGAAGCACAGCGCCCTCGCGGTCGACAGGCACTTGTCCCGCACGGTGGGGCTGTGCACCTCCCAGATGTTCAGCCTTGTTCTTGCGTGTCTCACGCTTTCCACGTAGAAGCCCTCCCCTCCTGGCGTTGGCGTCAAGAGCGTCTCTCCGTTCTTGAGCTGGAAGAGCGCCGAGCTCTTGCCCGATCCCGGCAGTCCCTGCGGAGACGTCGAAAGGCGATCGGGAGGAGGAGGAGGGTGTCAGGGGCCAGGAGGGTTCACGAGGGGGGCTTGGAAGCTGCGCGCAGAGGCGCCCGAGGGCGCCTCATCCTTGTGTGGTTCGTCTTTTATACCCGTGTGACATGTGACACGCAAGATAAAGACGCCCCCTGTCAAGAATTTCCCAGCCGAGTTTCTCCAACCCAAGGGCCGGGAGGGGGGGGGGGGGGGGGGGTCGTACTCATCTGTTGCTTGCCTTGTTAATAGTCATTTGACCATTGACCACCCATCCCCTTCGAGGCGGAGCACGGGGGGTATACGGCACACAACAAAAATGGCGGCTTCGAGATATTTCCATACCGGTGCAGCAGCAGCAGCAGCAGTAGATGCATCGTTCGGCGTTTGGGCTTTCCCCGTTGCCGAGATGATCAGCTTGGAAACCCGTTTGAACGGGTGGGGTTTGTTATCTTGGGTGTTACCAACACATTTTACCAGGTACTGGGATGACACGACGAAAGTGGTGAGGTGTGGTGTAAATGTAGTTCTATTCCATGACACTCCTCAACTACGATCTGTGGGATGTGCCTCTGGTAGGATTCACTCTGAGTGTAGTTTCATTTGGCTCATATATATTTGTTCTGTTCGGGGTTCAACCCACCAGGCAGAGAGAGAGTTGTTCTTTCTTCTTTCTGTTCACCAGTCCATTCTTGCGAAATACGTGCGGTGAGGTGCGGAGCGTTGCGATGCAACAGCGTCTGCCCAACAGCAGGCACAACCGCGCGCCGTAGAGGTGCGATGGGAAGGAGTTCACGGACAGTTCATGAGGAAGGTTTGGAGCCTCCGCCCTCCGTCTACCCGCATCGATGCTGCTGCGGATCGAAAGATTTAATTTTTAGCAGAGGGAGCATCATGCAACAGGCTGTACGTGGCAGCAGAGATAGGCCTGACATCCACGACATGGCACAAGAGGCAGCGGGACGCGAGCGTACAACGAGTTATACTCAAGAACCCACTCTTGGTCACACACCAGAGGGTACATGTTACAAAAGGCCAACGTCTCTCCCTCTCTCTCACCTCAATCAT
Source organism: Saccharina japonica (assembly GCA_008828725.1). Lineage (NCBI taxonomy): Eukaryota > Phaeophyceae > Laminariales > Laminariaceae > Saccharina > Saccharina japonica. The sequence continues at coordinate 38,066 of MEHQ01001403.1, forward strand.
AACCTGAACCTCCCTTTTGAGGGAGTTTCCCATCCTTATGCCTCGAGCCTAAAGCAGGAGGTTGCGGCGAGGTATGATATAGGTAGTAGCAGGTATCGAGCAAAAGAAGTCTCGGGAGGAGTTGCGAGTTGCGAGTTGCAAACTTTTCGATTTTCAAGACGAAAAAGTTTCGGTAGGTTTCAATGTGAAAATATGCGTGTTCACAGCGGGGGGGGTAATCGAAACTTTCGACCAATCAGAGTGCTCCTTTCGCTCGAAAGCGCGGACCAAACGCGAAGTACGTCGTCGCAAAGGCGTTTACAGTTTGCAGTTTGCAGGCGACACTGCACAGTCAGCGAAGAGGGCCTGAGTGAGCAACCTGCACAGAAAGCTAGCGCCAAGCACGCAGAGCTTATAGGTTTTGGCGGGGTTTTATCACCCCCTTTTCCTCGGCTGGCGGACCTTTTGCGTGCCAGGATTATTTTCTTTCGTTCGAGTTGAGGTGTGCTGTCTCTCTCTCTCAAGTCTCAAGTCTACCCAAGTTGAGCCAAAAATGAGGGTTCCATCCTTGGTGTCAACCTCTCTGGGGCTTGTGCTGCTCAATGGCGAGGACAGCAACCGATCACCAATGGCAACGCACGTCCAAGCTGCAAGGTTTGTGGGCGAGGGGATCCGGTTTTGAGTGAGGATGCAAAGCATATTCCGCGGGCGATCGGTGTGAGATGCGGCGCAAGGTTCTCCGATATTCGTTCCACTCGTTTTGAGCCGGCATTGATGTTTTTGACGAAGCTGTACCTGGTACCTGGTACCACCAGGCAAGACGTCGTATCAAATATGACGTACCCGAATACCGTTGTACGAGTAAGCGCATACATGTGATATGTACAAGAGCAGTTGCTCCTATTGCAGCCACCGTGGTCGTTTCAACCTGCCTGTTCTGTGGGTGTCACTGCTGTGCCTTTTTTATCTATCGGCGATCCGGACGTGCAAGTGTCCCACATCCACAGCTACGTAGTGTTCGGTATCTGGGACCTACTCTCGTGATAGATATCATACGCCTCATATCTACAAGTATGAGTTATTATCTTGTCGTTGGGATTTCGGATTTCCGAGTCGAATGGGAAATGGAGTGAAAGCATGAAACATCGTCGCCGCGTCGCGGGCCAGCTAGAGTAATTGCCAGATGTGTACCTGGTATGTATACACGTGGTATCATAGGGATGTTTTTATGTTTTCAACGGAGTAAATCGTTGCAGCACTGCCGGAGAGAGTTGATGGTGCGGCAATTCCCACTGCTGGTCTCGTACGTAATGTGAACCGTGGCATTTCTCAGTTGATTGACTGTTGGCCACCTCGAGATCATCCTATCATCTCCTTTCAGCCGCTTCGTTGGTGTCTCTGGGCTCTGTTGGATTCTGCAGTGTGCGGTCGACGGCAGTATGAGAACGGGTGATAAGAAGTACCTGCATGCCAAATTCAATTGACCGCAATGCGCACCAGAGCGGAGAGGAGTGTTGTTTTTATGTTTATTCTCGAAGAAATGCGGCGGTTGCGGGGTGGCCCCGACTCGACCTCGATAACTTGAACGGCTCTTTCCACAGGCAACAGGCCGAGCGTACTGACTGTGGTCAGTCCTAGTCTCTACGAGTAGGCCTATCAACAGCAGCGAGCAGTCGTGCCATCCATTCGTGTAGGCCTGCTGTTTGCTATACCCGCGCAACGGTGCACGTGAAACTGATGGCACAATCGAATGTGGCGCGGTTCCTTCCTCGGCTCCTGCTGCACTCAGCACTACGTATACACGTACTCGTAGTACGTCGGTAGGGAGCGATGAGTATTCCGTCAGTCACAACGAAAATCACATTTGGCATTTGACCGAGGGGTGGACAGTGGATATTTTTCGGAGGTTTTGTGTTTGGTGCCTGAAGCCGACTCTCCGACCCTAACCCGAACCCCATACCAGTGGTCAGTGATTGAAAGCTGTGCTTGGTAAGACTCTAGGTTGACTCGGCCGGCTTGGGTGGTGTGCTTGGAAAGACTCTTAGAGTTGACTCGGGATGCTGTGGCTGAAAAAGACTCCAAGTTGATTGAGCCGCGTATAATATACCCTTAGCCAACCAGAGTGCCTAAATAGCTACCTTAGAAAGATTCACTATGAAGGTTCTTCCGCTACTGCATTTGTCCCGTCTTCGAGACAGCGAATCTTACTCTTACTGCGCGGCAGTGACGGAGACTGGGATTGAAAAGAGTGCATTTTGTTTTTTTTTTCTCGAGATTTCCATTGACGATTTTTGCGGCTGATGATTCTCAACCTGTTATTAATAGTGATAATTGAAAGTTTGGGCATCAATCTGAATCTTTCAAGGTGAATCTTTTGTACTCCCCACCTAAACAACGCCTTGCACATAACACTTGAAACCCTTGAATAACCCGTCCCCATACCCCACACAACACCGTGTTATACGAACGTAAACCGTGTGACAGGCATATAAATACCAGGTAGGTCGTTGGATGGTCTAATTTTTTATTTTGGCCCGTCAAGACCTCAATAGAGTTAATCTTACACATATATACTAGATTTAGTGTGGGGGGTGTTTAACTACCACACCCCATTTCGGGTAGAATGGTGTTTGCAGTGTAGTGAAAAGGTTTCATATGACGTTCGTGCGCATTGCCCAAACATAAAAACTCAAAACCGTTTGGAAATTGGTGAAAATGGAGATTGAGATTGAGGTTGAGAGTGGGATTGAATTGAGATGTTTATCAAATTTAGCCACGATTGCCGAAAATATCAAGATTTGCTTTTCTCGGGAAATATATTCGAAGAGTTGATGCACTGTTCTCGGAGTCAATCTCCATCAGTGCTACGCTGCTACACTGCTATACTGCTACGCGGTGACCCTGACTCTAACTCGACAACTTGAACGGCTCTTTCCACAGGCAGCACGTCTTCGTCGAAAGACGCGTTTTTCGTCTCCGTATTTCGCCTTCGTCTTTCTGTCTCTGGTATGATACTGGTACGAAGTATGTTACCTGATATATACCAGTTTCATTTATGTATTAGGTTATAATGTATAGGGTGTCGTCGTGTGGAAAACACGGCTCAATGTGAAGACACGTTGGAGACAATGGACGGGATATATGGGAACGAAGGCGGAAAACAAGCAACTGCAAGGGCGGCCTCCGATAAGCCGATGCGCCGATAAGTAGTCGGTTATCAAATCGGAAGCAGTTCGTACCGTCCTCGTCTGCGTCTGCAGCGGGCAGGGGGGGGTACATACCGTACCTGCACCTGGTACAAATTTACGGATGCGAAAACAGAAAACACAAGAGTCTGTACGCCTGTACTGCTTCGTAGTGGCAGGTGGTACTACAATTTATACTGTAATTCACACATGTCACGATCACACCAACGATAACTAATTAAATGTATCCTATACTTAATGTTTATTAACAACCCCTCTCCCCCACCCCACTGCCCCGACCTTTCTCGTACTACCTACGGACTACTTCTGTACTATGCTGCGATCCCCACCCAGATCAGTGGCAGGCCTGGCCTTCACGCAGCCATGTTCTTCTTGCGCCCGATTGGCCAAGGTTAACGGCGGCAGCGGGACAGGACGGCACTCAAGTAACATTAACAGTATTCACATTAATGGTATTAACAGAAATGTGAACAGCATTAGTAGCCCGCTGCAACGGTCTCGTCGGTGGCGCGGCACGTCTCGAACAGGAACTTCGCCGCCCCTCGCGGCAACGACCACAGCTATCCGATTGGAAGACAGGGATGGGGTCAGCGGCGATGGTCCCTACGGGGGTGGCAATGGCGGCGGCGGCGGTGGTGGTGGCGGTAGTAGTGGGCGGTCGTCAGCAACGCGTTCGGTGTCGAGCCGCAAGCCTGCACGACGACGGTCTCCACGCACCTCTAGTACCGCCAGCGATGCTTCAGCTGTTGCTGCTGCTGCTGCTGCTGCTGCTGCTGCTGATGCTGCTGATACCGTCGCACCTGCACCGGCTTCTCTTGGCGCCACGACAACAACGAGAGGCCGTGCAAGGAGCGGTTCTGGTGCTGCTCGGGGTGCTATGAGCGCCGCCGCTGCGTCGACAACAAGCAAGAGCGCGGTCGCTGCTGCCCCTGCTACCACTGCTGCTGCTGCTGCTGCTGCTGTCGATAGCCGCAAGGCCAGCAAGGCCAGCAGAGGCGCTGGAAGCACCAAGAAGCGGAGAAGGCTCTTGGCCGCGAGCGCGAGGCGGGAAAAGGAGAGGAGGACGGGGGGCAGGGCGTTCGTCATCGTGTGCGACGCGCAGAGCGTCACACACCCCGAGCTGGTGGACTGCATCAACATCGTCGAGGAGGTCGGCACGTGGGACGTCGGCATGATCTACGCCGACTGGAAAGTGACGCCGGTGAGAAAGAAAGAGGGTCCCGAGGGGGGGAAATGCTGCGGCTTTTTTTGTTTGCGTCAGATGGGTTTCATCTTCCTTCGTGGCGTTTTTTCTTTTGAGTTTCTGACGTTCGACGTATATATATATACTTCGTATATGCTCAAAGGGTACGGTAGAGGTAGCGCGCGATTTTTCTGGGGCCTTTTGTTTAGCTCTATACCATCAGTATTATTAGTACTATTAGTAAGTCACCCTACCATATGAATTCGAGGAAAATTTCAGCTAAACGGGATACACAATTCCGTGGCCTACTCGTAATAGGCATCCAACGAAAAATGTTGTAAAACCGGGTCTGGTCGGGTCGGGTCGGGCCGGGTCAGGAAGTTTTCAGTTTTTCACGGATCGGGTCCGGTCACTGTGTTACCCGACACGACCTGACCTGACCTGACCTGACCTAACCTGACCTGACCTGACCTGACCTGACCCTCGAGGTTTGACCCGACCCATGAACAGCCCTGATTTAATATCCGGGCTCGAGAATTGAGCCGTAACTTGCGTAACTACCGCAAGGCGGGTTCTCGGCCGCGCGATGCGGGCCTTGCTGTGCCGATCCGACCCACCACAAGCCGTGTATGACGGTGGTGACGCTGTGGAAACAGACATCACAATAACACGGCAATACGACAGCAAGCATATCGCCTGTGCTACAGTAGGAGTACTTCGTTCCTGCGAAGGAGAACCCACGGCCGGTAGGCTGTCCTTCCGCCCCATCAATGGCATCAAACATGAAGCACACACGGTAAAGCGAGTGGATGACCTCGTCGTCCTCGTCGTCGCCCCCTCCCCCCCCCCTCCTGCTCCGTCTCGAAAGGGATGCGTGGTCAATGGTCAAATGACTAAGGCAAGCAACAAATGAGTACGCCNCCCCCCCCCCCCCCCTCCCAAATGTTGCCTCTTTTCTGCAGTCCTGGCGGTCGTACATGTACCAGCGCTCGAAGGCTGACAGGTTCAAGACGGTGCAGCGGGACCCGCTCCCTCCGGGCTCGAACCCGCTCGGAGATGACACCATGACGGTCGACGTTATGAGCATGGCCCGGTCGCCGATTTACAAAAAATACGAGTTTTGCCTAGTGTCCTCCAACGACTCGATGGCCGAGCTGGCCAGGAGATTGAAGGGAGAGGGGAGGGTGGTGAGGGGGGTGGGGAGGCGCCAGGCTCCGGAGGTGTTCCTCAAGAACTGCGACGCGTTCATGTACATCGATCCGGCGAACCGGTACGAGCTGCTCATGGACGAGGTGCTGGTGAGTTCGACTTTTTATTTTATTTTATATCCCCCCCCCCTTTGTGGCTTTTTTTTTTATAAAACTCAAGCTTTAAAACAACAGTACTCGCCGACGTAAATCTAACTGTCTGGTTATTTTTTTCACGTTTTTACGCCGATCGCCCGCAGCAAAAGCATACCCAGATAGCTGGTGGGGTTGAAAACAAAAAAACTAAGGAAACAAAGGAAACAAACACATCGGCGTTTTCGACGCCAAACACAATGATACCGGCGCGTGACTCGTTTTGGCTCTGGCTGCGCACGGGTGGGTGACTTGAGAGGACGGGCCCGTGAGCCGGGGCCGACCTGCCTCGCTGTTTTGGTCATATAACATGGTCAAAGTGTACGACCCGACCATTTTCTGGCTTGCTGGCATGTGATGTATCGCATCGAACCTTAAGTAGATCGTGCTGTGTCGCATTGCACCGTCGTGCGGTGCTTTCCGGGTGCATGCCCGCCAGAGTTTTCTGGTGAACGATGGCGTTATTCCGCGCGTGAACCAGGCTTTCCGCTATACTGTGGGTCTTGGGTAATCCACCCTCGGCGCAAACAAAATGACCTTCTATATCTCTCTCTCTCTCTCTGGCGCGCACATGACGGAAATTCGTAAGAGATGGACGCACGGTCGGTAACGGCGCTTCTCCCCAATCCTGCGCGCCGCACCTCGGGATCCCTCCGCCGATTTCAGCAGTACCATACGACAGTATCATACATTGCGGCTGACTCCCTCTCTCTCTTTCCGCTCCTCCTGTGCTGTGGTGCCTGCCTGTGCTGCCTGCCTGTACTGCGATTGCTGAAGGTAATATCGGTGGCTCTGTGCGTCGCTCTTGCGGCCGCGAGGCAGGAGAGGTGCGACTGGGTCAGAATCAAGACCATCGTCGGTTCACTGCACGCATGGGTAAGAGCGCGAACGGGCGGCGGGGCGGCGGGGGAGGTGGTGGGGGGGGGGGGGGGGTGTACTCATGTTGTGCACGGCCCGTAGTCATATGACCATAGACCCTCGGCATCGTACAATGCCGGGACGGAGCGTTGGGTTTTCACCAACCAGGCAAGAGCCGGGGGAGGCGGTGGGGGGGAGGAAAAGGACGGGGGGGGGGGGGGGAGAAAGGCGGGGGTTCGGGGGGGGAGGGGAGAAGGGAGGGGGGCGGACGGGAGGGGAAGAGGAGATAAGAGGGGGCTGTGGAGGGGTTATTATTATCTTGTTTCTCAGGTCGTGTGGTGTGGTTAGCTTTGTACTAATACTATATAGGAGGTTTGTTAACATCAGCTTGACGGGATTCGTCCTGGTCATGGTATGGTGGCAGCTGTCTCGGGCAAAGCTCGCCGTCCAGGGTTGTCGGGTGCTGCGGGAGAGAGTGGTTTTCGGGAAACCTTATGGTGGTGGTGACGGTGCTTCTGATTATGGGGGGGGGTGAGATGCGACAGCGGTAGGCACCGCACGCTGCGGTCGAAAAACGTTCAAACAAAACTCTCGGCAACGTACGAGAGGCGACGCTGTGATGTACGTGTACAGCATTGCAAGGAGATGATGGGATGAGGTTAAACAATTACAGGATAGCAGAACGGGGCGGAGGGGGGCGCAGGCAAGGGGGGAAGGATGAGCGAAAAAAACGGCGGTTCTCAAGAGCAACTGCTCTCCCGTTCGCCCTCCGTCGTTACCGCCTACAGGACCTTGGCCTGGAGCCCCCCAACTGGTTCGGCTATTCCGACTACGGCGAGATGGTGAAGGTGATGGGCACCTACGTTCAGGGAGTGGAGGACACGAGTGGGGAGGCGGTGGTGAAGGTGCCACCAAAGCCCGCTAAGGAGGTTCCTCGTGGCCTGGAGGAGGTAGCGACCTACCTATACGCGGTGAGTCGGCGGGGCTGGTCGGCGCTGGGTTTGTCAGTTGTGGGGGTAAGGCGTGTTCGAGGGCGGGGTGGGGGTGAGGTTGTGAGAGTCGGGGTTTTGCTTTACCCTTGGATGGGTTTGTGGGGGTCGGAGTTTGTTTGACCTTTGAGGCGTTTCAACAGTGGGGGGTCGATGGTCGTCGGAAAAAACGTGACGTTTTTTTGGTCAGGGAAACAAGGCGAAGCTTTTTTCTTGGGAAAGCGTTGATTGTGAGAAGAGAAAAAAAAAAGTGTGACTTTTTGTTGTTGTGGAAAATTAGATTGTGCGCCTGTGATGTCCAGAAAAAAACACACTTCGATGGATCTATATATCACTACTCTACGACGTTGATGTGAGACGTAAAAACACGTTCTGCTGCATTCCGACTGTTCACTGTGCTCTTTGCGAAAGTTGATTTGAACGTAAAAAGCAATCAGCACTCGCGATCCTTAACGTTATCAGCTTCTTGCAGGAGCGTGTATGCATACCCTTATGCTCCTGCCGAGGGTTCTTGAGGTACCATAATTAGGCGGGAATATAGCCTGCAGCTATACTCGTAAGGCTGTGCTTGTCAAGTCGAGAGGATCCCACATTTCATCACACACCAGAACAAATGCCAACAATTGGTGTGTGAAACCCAACTTGAGTACCGATAGACAGAGAGGTATACTTGGAACCGTTCAGCCAGCAATAGGTACGATCGGGGGCTCGCCAATCAGTGGGAGGGTCGAGAAGCCTTTTCCTGAGTGCAAGATATAGTGTACCTATATATGGCTCAAAAGGCATATGTATACCTATTTTTGGATTTTTTTTCTTCTTATTTTTACGATTCTGCCGCAACCAGCAAGCTCCCCTCCGACTCCCGCTGCTCTCCACGCCCTCTCCCTGCCCCCGGTTTGGCTTATTGACGACCTTCTTCCAGAAATGGTCTGGCTTCACGAAGGACTCTCGGATGAACGACATCCTGGTCGCCTGCATACCGGTGAGGGACATTTCCCGCACTTCGCACAGTTAGATCATCTACAGATAGATCGTCTACAGATATATTATCTACATATAGGTCATCTACAGATAGGTCATTTACAGATATAATAGGTCATCTACAGATAGATCATCTACAGATAGATCATCTACAGATAGACCATCTACAGATAGATCACCTACAGATAGATCACCTACAGATAGACCATCTACAGATAGATCATCTACAGTTAGACCATCTACAGATAGATCATGTACAGATAGACCATCTACAGATAGATCACCTACAGATAGATCACCTACAGATAGACCATCTACAGATAGATCATCTACAGTTAGACCATCTACAGATAGATCATGTACAGATAGATCACCTACAGATAGACCATCTACAGATAGATCATCTTCAGTTAGACCATCTACAGATAGATCATCTACAGTTAGACCATCTACAGGTAGATCATCTATTACCGGACACCATAGTAAATGCTAGTAAATAGGACCTACGGTACACCCAAAAATCTCTATGTTTCACAATTTTACTAACAAAATTTGGTCCTATTTACTATGGCCCCCGGTTATAGATCCTGACCTGCCGTCATGAGATGTTGTGCAGGATATGCATAGTACAGATCCAACCCAGGAAACATGCCCCCCCCCCCCCCAGTGGCCAATTGTCAAATTACTAAGGCAAGCAACAAATGAGTACGCCCCCCCCCCCCTTCCCCCCAATAGATTCTGCTAGACAACTATGGGTTGGCGTCGAGTGGCAACGACGCTGTAAAACAAGCCACCAGACTTTAGACATGAAACTACTGAGCTAACCAGTTTTTTTTTCCTCATATCAAAACACAAACCGAACACTCCCCCAAGCAATGTCTGCCTGGTCGGTGAAAACCCGACGTTGCTCCTTCCCGACATTGTAGGGATGCAAGGGTCTCGGGGTCATACGACTACAGCCATGCATGACATGAGAACCCCGCCCCCACCCCACGCACCCCCCCCGCCCCGGCCGGCTCAGGCGTGTGTACAAGCGGTGGCGGTCTCGAGGGCAGAGATAAAGGTGGCCGTGAAGCGGTTTCAGCAGCGAGGATCGGTGGGGTGCGAAGCGGCAGAGTAGACCCGCCCTTTTCCTGTGGCGAAATATGCCACCATATCATAGGAGACTAAGCTTTGCCTTGCCCTTTGGCGACCCCCCCCCCCCCCCCCCCCCCAATACACTATAAGCAGTATGTTGAGGCCGAAATAGGCAGTGAGGGCCTCAAAAAGACCGGCGTCCTAGTGTGACAATGCAGTAAGGAGTGCTCAGAACCTACGATGGACCTTAAAAGCATGTATCCCCCCTATATTTTCAGCAGGATATTTGGTTCTATTTACTATGTTTCGCCGTCAGAATATATTATTTGCCCATCCATGGTCTAACGAAACTGGTTCGCCGGAGAAGAAATCGCGCGCGGGGGGGGGGGGGGGGGGGGGGGGGGGGGGGGGGGGGGGGGGGGGGGGGGGGGGGGGGGGGGGGGGTGGGGGGGG
>MEHQ01001403.1:48139-126375 GCA_008828725.1 Saccharina japonica
TGAGAGAGAGTGAGAGAGAGAGAGAATGAGAGTGAGAGAGAGAGAGAGAGAGAGTGTGTGAGAGAGAGAGAGAGAGAGAGAGAGAGAGAGTGTGAGGGAGAGAGTTGTGAAAAAAGTAAGAATACAAGTAATCAAAACCATGTGGATGTAAACGGGGCGATTGAGAGAGATGTATGACGTTGCGTTCGACCCTTTTTTTCCATCTGTAAAAATGATCCCACATTAAATCCAAGTAGTTTTCCCCCCAAAAAACTTGGGTCCCGCTTCTGATAGGGTTAAAATCCTTAGCCTAGGCCCTTGGAGGGAAGGGCTTAGGCCGTTGGCGGGAAGGGCGTAGGCCCATCGCGGGAAGGGCTGTTACGGAATATGGGCTGGTCTTCGACGACGGCCGTTGTCTTTCGTTACTGCTGTAGCACTCGCTGTGCTGGAAGTTTTTTTGGGGGGGTGGGTACGTTGGCGGGGGTGTCGGGTAAGAGGTGTGTGTGTGGGGGGGGGGGGTGGACGATCATTTATCTTTCGACTACAATTTTTTTTATGCTCGATTTGCACTTCGTTCCCGAAAACAAATACGTGTGCCGTTGTTTATATGTAAGAGGGGTTAGTGTCTTGGTTTGTATGTACCGTGTGGGTTGGATTCAGGGGGGGGGGATGGTGTGACATTCTTTTATTTTTTCATGTCGGAGGTGGCTTGCATATATACGTATGGTGGGGTGTCGGGGGAGGGGGGGCACGCATTGTCGATGTCGACACATTTTGTTTTTATTGGGGGGGGGGATTGTGGTGCTATGGTATGTACTGTGTCATCGACCGCACAAATTGTTGTACCTACATTTTTTTTTATGCAGCGGGGGCCTATTTGTAGCGCAACGATAGGTTCAAGGTTAAAAAACTGCTGCTTGTGGTATATACGAGGTGGCGTTTTTTTCTGCCCGCAAAGGCTGGGGCGGGGGGGGTTGGAGTTGCCGTGTGTGCCACTAGACGTACGGTAGGTATTAGTGGGCGCCGATTTCGCGATTCTTATCTTATACATATACGAAGTATCGAAGTATCCCACGCAGCTTGCAAATATCCTCGATCTCACCGCTGTCGGTTTCATTTTTATTTTTTTTATAACATATACCAGGTACCAGGTATATACGTAGCAAACCGGTGTCGTTTTTTTCTTTTTTTTGGGCCATGTCGTTTCATTGCCGCGTTTTTTTTCGCTGCAAAGAGGTTACGTCGCGAGCTTTTTTGTTCTTCCATGTGTATGGGTATAACGTCAGCTGTGTCCGATTCGCAAAAACAGGCATGAAAATTACCGGTGCAGGCGAACCCGAGAATGTTCCCAACATCTCCACGTTGTGTATATACATATGATACACCTGTAATGAACAGTGTGGGTGCGGGGAGGGGAGAGATTGTGGCTATTTGGATGGAGATGAGCTTTGGTTTTTTTTAGTCCGGGCATTTTGGTGAGATTTTTGTCAGAAAAATCGAAGGCACGGCAGAGACCGGCGAGAACCGAAAGAGGCCGTGCGTGTTGTCATCCCGCGATTTGATTTGTTTTGTTTTTTGTTGTTGCTCTTTTCCACCGGCCGGCGTTTTTTGCGCGTGTGATCGTCTGTTTTACCGTATAATAACCCCCCCCCGTCGCCGCGGCGTCTGGTGTTTTTTTGTTTTTGGTCGAGACGAGATGAGCTTCACGCATCACTATATAACTGCTGCTGCTGCTGCAGGTACAGCAGTATCTTATCACTGCTATATATGTCCGGAGACGTAATCACCGTTTCGGGCATGAACACGAATTCATACCAAACCGGCCATTACAATTCCGGGTAGAGGGCTTTTACACAAAATAGGTGCGATGCTATAACCACTGTGACCGTAAATGTAAGCACCTTTTGGACGCTGGTGTCAGCATCAAACGGGGGTAATATTCCTGGTCACAGCAGTGGTAAGCACGATATTATACCAGGTGTACCCCAGGGTATTTTACAAAGTAGCTGCCTGCCGTTTCTGATGGAATCGCAAAAAACACGGGTCTTAAGGTCACGCGTTTTTTTTCTTTTTCTTTTTCCGGAGGGTCGGGCAGGCGTGGTCCGCCGAGACGACATATTCGAAGGCGGTGCGTTGATAACTGGTTCAACGGAATCTCACCAGTCCATCGTCTTGGTGTGTCTGTGTGTCTCTCTAAACCGGAGCAATATGTTTTTGTTTTGTAGCCCGCCGCTTTTCGTTTGGTACCTGAGTGAGTGGGATACGTACGTACGCATCATAAACTGATATGATCGGGGCAATTTGTGGAGAACAGGTTTCAAGAAAGGTTCGTAGAATGGTCGTTGCACATGTACCCATGGAAGATACACCAGAAAATTCCAGGAAAATTCATGGCTCGGATCAAACCTCGCGGGTCAGGTTGGCCCGGGTCGGGTAACGGTGACCCGACCTGATCCGTGAGAGTTTGAAAACCTCAAGACTCGACCCGACCCGACTCGACCCGTGATATTAATTTTTTTCTGACCCAACCCGCGGGTTGGGGTCATGACCCGCGAAGAACCCTGGTTATTTTTATTTTAGGTTGTTTTTTGCGCTTATTTTAGTTTTCTTGTATTTTTTTGTATTTTTTTTGTACTTCTGTCGTGAAGGTTTGTGGGTGTCAAGCAAAAGTCGGCCGTGGACCCAATTTTTTTTCCGGCTCGATCGCAAGCGTTCTTTTGGGAGCTGGGAGCTCTGTGGAGCCATCTGACCTGTGTTCTGCTGAGTGAGCTGTTATCATGATATTAATAGCTGTCGTTGTTTGTTATACCTGAAATATCAGCGACTCTTTTTTTATTGGTGTTTTTTTTTGTACATATCTTACTGATACTGCGTGTTCCTTTGAGATTGTAACTAACTGGTGGTGCATATGTATACGTGTATGACATATAGGTGCCTTTCCATTGACGAGATTTGCTTCTTTTTTTTGGCATGTACAAGCCGGCCCAAGTAGGTACTCGTACGTAGATATGAGATGATGTAAATGGATACCCTGAAGGAATCATATCATATTTTTTCTCTTCTTTTTTTCTCCTGGCGCATAGCAACTCCCACCCCCCTAAAGTACGTCATGGAGGGATAACATTTTTTATTTTATTTTTCTTGTTTCTGTGCCGGTCACTGCTGCTGTGACTTTGTTGCTTCGTGGGGCGATGGTCAATCCCCGAATTTAGTGGTTTTGGGGTATGCATGTATCTACACCTGGTCTGGTCTGCATCATTCTCTCGGCTCTACCTGGCTCTACTCATATATATATATGTACTATTAATACCTGTGTACTGCACACACAGGTAGTAGTTGTAGTACGTATCAGGCTCGTGCCGACTTTTTTTGTGGAAATTCCATCACACCCAACAAGCTACTTACTATTATTAACCCTTACAGGACTGGAGTCCCGTTTTGGGGACAAATTACTTGTAATTAGAGTGGTTTGTCCCCAAAACGGGACTGCAGTCCTAAAAGGGTTAATACAGCTATTAATATAATAGTATTAATAGTGTTCATCGGGTTTCACTTTTGTATGATATGCACCCTACATGGTCAATAGGATGGGCGGGCGGGCGGGCGGGCATTAATATAGGAGCCACACGATGGTGTACGAGACACATCCATCCACGGCAAACAAACGCTGCCAAGGGTACGTATTAGGCGCACCACATACCACACCCATTCGTCAATCTTGAGTTGCCACGTTACCACGCGGTGCCAGCAGACGTGTTGTTTCATCATTCGACGAATTTCTCTACAAAGTATGGTTTGGGGAAATACTGGGCTCCCCCTGCCTTCATTAGATCAGCCCTTCGTACGTGGCACCTGGTATATAACGATGTCCGTCTCAGGCTCACAAAGATAGTTGGTGACAAAGTGAAAGAAAAAACACATCCATACTTGTATACGTATACATACTTCGTACGTACCGGTGCATGTTTGCAGACAGACAGACAGCCATACGACCCCTCGACAGGACGAGCGAGCATGTGCTGTTGGCTTGGCTTCGCCGTAGATGAGGGGGTGCACGTACCGATATAGTGTGTAACGTTCGCCTTGCGCCACGCGTGATGTGTCAATACGACATCACCACTGTCAATATCGTAATCATCCTCGTCGTCGCAATAATCAAAGCATCATCGTCGTGTCATCATCGGAACAATCATTACCATCGTCATCACCATCATACTCATAATAATCATCATCATGAGCTTGATCACCATCATCTTCACAAGATAAGGTTTCTCGAAACGCCGTCATTGTTTCTTCGAACACGCACTTTTTTCAACAACAAGCGAGGCGATGTTCTTCTACGACTATCTCCGCCACCACCATCGCCACCCACTTTGGCGGCGGCAATCCTTTCGAGCTCGCATCTGAATTCAACATCAAAGCACAGAAAATAAATGTAACGATTCACCACGCCGCGCTAGCTAGACACTACCGAGTGCTGCCACAAGGCGTGGTAGATGACGCAACTCTCCTCCCTTCCCATACACACAGCCGTACGCCCGCCGCACAAAGACACAACACAAATTTCAGAAAACAACGCTACAAACAAAAGAGAAGCTGCAACGGTTACGGAAACAACGACTGCCATGCAGCATAGAACATGCCCCACGCCCCCACCCCCCCCCCAACTGATAAAAGTACACTGCAGGCAAACCTATAACATTTTGTGGAGGCGATACGGAGGTAGGGGACGCCGGTCAAACGTCCCCCCCCCCCCGGCACACTCACGCAATTTTTTGTCAATATGGTGCACCATTTTTCATCCGCTGCTTTTAGTATTTTTCAGGGCATCGGGCAAACGCTTCAAGCGAAGACAAAACGACGCCCCTCCCCTAGTTCACCTGTTACCTACAACGCACCATAATCACCCCACAAATGACATACTGCCCGCACCATCACAGGTTCTTGCTGCGAGGCCTTCTCAACACGCACGCGAACAACCCCCCCCCTCCCCCCACGGCCCCTATCCCCCCTCCCCCGTACGCCCTGCCCACCATATACCCCTGCACTGCAAGTAAGTCGCTCCTGGCACGAGGCTGGTTAGCCTCGAATCGCAACGACGAGGCAGGAGACTGCACGCCCCCCCGCCTCTTCTCTCCCTCCCTCCCCCGGCTACCCTCCGCTCCCCCCCTACCCGCCCAACAAAAATAGCCCATGCCAGTAGCGGTATACCGGTAAACGGAACACGACAAACTAAACCTTCCCTCCCGCCGCAAACCATACCGACGCCCCCCCCCTCCCTCCCCTGCAAATATGGCGATTCGATATAGGAAAACTTCAAAAGCGCTTCGCCGTCCACCGTCGCCTCTCCCATGATACTTCAACCGAACCAATGAAAAACAGCGACAATATAGCGGCATGCCCCTTAAACCGATGCACCCTCCGCAATGGCGAATGGTACTCACCCTCGCGATCCCGCCACAACAGCAATAATAGTCCTCGCTCTCTCTCAATCTCTCTCTCCGGCGTACAAAACAAACGAGATATTTTTGTGTAAAACATTGAGCCACGAGACTACTACCAAAACCGCCCCACCGCCCCGCAAACGAAGACCGGCCAAACAAACGAGCACGGCAACACGCCACGCCAAAACAGGGCCACGACACAGTACCGTTGGCTTTCTCTCCGCCACCCCCCCCCCTTCGGCCCAACATCTACTGTCCATGTCCCTCCCTCCGAGGTTCCGCCTATCTCTTAAAACCGTTGAGGCGCCATCTCTTTTAGAACCGTTGGGGGTGAAACCGTCGCTTGCATCCCTGGAGTGCCGGTTCGGTTCGGCATCGAAAAATGTGACACACACCAGGGCAAAAACATGAGCCCGAAAGTACGCATTATTTTCGTACTGGTCGCCGCCGGTGGACGCCGTTCGGGTAATAAGCCGAATCTCCCCGAAAAAAAAAACACTAAATAAACCGCCCAGCACACCTACACCCTCTCACGGTGACCACGCTCTGGACCATCGATCCATCCACCCGACCAATTCCATATGATACCCCTCCTCCCCTCCTCCCCGCCCCCCCCCCTTCTCTACCGCCTCCTTATCGCAAGTGCTCCCAGCCGTCCGCAGACCTGACGAGATAGTCAGCATCCATCAAATCGGCGTTCTTGATGGCATACCTCAGCTTGGCCAAGCAAACCTCCATCGAGCTGTACTTGGGCAGGGCGAGGCTGAAGAAGCACGTCTGCGCGATGGGCAGGTAGTTGTCCGGCTCGTCGTAGTCCCTGTGCGGCGCGGTCAGCTTGAAGTTCATGGCGAACTCCGCCGCGGACCCGGGCAGGCGGCTGCGCCCGGAGCAGAAGTTCACGAACGCCGCGCGATCCTCCGAGTCCATCTTCCGCAGGGCCTGCCAGAAGTACCCCACGTGCGTGTCCGTCGGCCTGACCCCCTCGTACTCGGTGGCGCGCTGCAGCAGGTCCACGTCCACCTCCGGCACTCCGCAGAAGAGCGCCTCCGCCTCCGCCGCTGTGAAAACCGCCAGCAGTTCCACGGGAAGAACGCCTGCCAGGCCCTGGTACAGCGCCTCCAGGCAGCGCGACCCGCTCGTCAGGCGGAGCTGCTCCACGGCCCTGACGGCCCTCCTGCGCTGTCCCGGAAGCAGTGCCCTACCGCGGGAAGAAAGGAGCGAGCCCACCTCCCCGATGACATCACCGGCACCACCGAAGGCAGCCGTCGTGGAGGAGGCGTCGCCCCTTCCCCGGGACGACGCGCCTCCACCCCCTGCGTCCTCCGCGCACGCCATCAAGGCATCCTCCAACACCTCGCGCTCCTCGTCCTGGTCGAGTCGGCCGGCGAGGATATCGCTGAGTCCCTTGGCCAGCATCTTGTCCACGGCCTCCAAGTCTCCCGCCCCAAGAGTGGCCCCCACCAGGGGTTTCCACACCAGCGAGGGAAGCGCCAGCGGGACGTGGATGCGGTGGCGTCCGGCCACCCCCAGCAGGCGCCCCATGTGGTGGAACAGCGACAAGCGGGCGGGGTCTACGCCCCCGCCCCCCGCCGATCCTGTGCTATCTCCGCCGCCGCCGGCGCCCCCCCCTGTTGCCGCCGCTGCTGCCGACGCGCCAGACCCTCCGCCAACACTCCCTGCGGCGGCAGACCGCGGGTCGAGCAAGACCTTGTCCTGGTTAGGGCCGAAGTGGTTGCGCCCGTTAGGGCAAGGGGTCAGGAGGCTGAGCAGCCCCGAAGGCTCTTCGCCCATCGCGGTTTGGAACACCGCGCGGTAGGGCCCGCCGTGATCGTCGACCCCTTCCCCCTTGAAGCGCACGTAGAAAGCTCGCGCTTGGCCGGCGTCCTGAGATTGTTTTGGTTGAAATTGTTGGAAGGTTTTCGTTTAGGTTTTCGACATCATCATTGTGGTGCAAAGGGAAAAATCGGTTCGGGTGCGAGCGGAGAAGCGAGTATATACACGCACATATAATACCACAACCTATTTCGCGAGAAGCTTATACGTGTGTATAAAGCCTGTAACCTGTAACTATATGCCAGGTCATCGTCAGCGGCGAACGCAGGCTGCAGCGGTACAGTACTCATGCATGACCATCGGTTTCGAGCGGAAACCACATCGCGGGTGGAGCTGGGCATTCTCCTGAAATAGCCCTGCTGCCGATGTGGGGTGGAACGTGTACTCAGCAGATGCAAAAAATTAAAAATACTGCCAAACCAAAAGCCCAAAATTCAAGCCAAACCACACCAATCAAAACACAGCAGTTACATGACATATTATACATACCTGCATGTGCACGAAGCTTCGCCGCAGGTCCCTGTCCTCCCAGTCCGACATGGCCTCGTTCAGCTGGCCGAACAGAGACGCCCTCAGCTTGTCACCGAACCCAAGGGCCTCCCCCTCCACCGCCACGCTCCTCGCCTTGACACGGTTGACCTCGATCTCCCGAATCTCCTCGGGTCGCTCGTACTCGTCGGGGTTGGGGAGGGTGAAAGTAGTGGTCTCCTGCACAACCGTGTTCCAGTAGCTCGTCTGCAAAAAAACAAAAGAGAGAGGAAGAGGGAGGTACAGAGAGGGGGGGGGGGGGGGGGGGGGGGGGGGGGGGGGGGGGGGGGGGAAAGGGGGAGGGGGGGGGGAGGGGAGCGAGAGAGAGGGGGGGAGGGAAATAGGGAGAGAGGGGGGCGAGGGAGAGGGACAGTTGAAAGATAGAGGGGGGGAGGGAAATAGGGAGAGAGGGGGGCGAGGGAGAGGGACAGTTGAAAGATAGAGGGGGGGAGGGAAATAGGGAGAGAGGGGGGCGAGGGAGAGGGACAGTTGAAAGATAGAGGGGGGGAGGGAAATAGGGAGAGAGGGGGGCGAGGGAGAGGGACAGTTGAAAGATAGAGGGGGGGAGGGAAATAGGGAGAGAGGGGGGCGAGGGAGAGGGACAGTTGAAAGATAGAGGGGGGGAGGGAAATAGGGAGAGAGGGGGGCGAGGGAGAGGGACAGTTGAAAGATAGAGGGGGGGAGGGAAATAGGGAGAGAGGGGGGCGAGGGAGAGGGACAGTTGAAAGATAGAGGGGGGGAGGGAAATAGGGAGAGAGGGGGGCGAGGGAGAGGGACAGTTGAAAGATAGAGGGGGGGAGGGAAATAGGGAGGAGAGGGGGGAGAGGGAGAGGGACAGTTGAAAGATAGAGGGAGAGAGGGAGAAAGAGAGAGAAAACAAGAATGCGGAAACAATGGGGGAGGGGGGGGGAAGCGAAGAACGACGTCAAGAGAAACCCATCTCACGGGTTTTCTTTTTATAGCCCACGAAGATTCGTCCCATCACTACTACCACCACCACCATCACCACCACCACCACCAAACCTCACCTTCGTCTGCGTAAACAGCAGCCCCCTCAGGTCCGCCACGGCCGCCCCGGATGGGCTCCCCACCCCAAGCGAAACCCCCGGGACAACAGCCGCCCTCCGCAAATCGCTCTTCGTCACCGCAAGCGGCGCCTTACACTCCCGCGCCAAGTCCAGCAAAGGTAACGCCACGGCCAGCCTAGCGTTAAGCTCCACCAGCAGCAGCAACCGCGCCCCAAGCTTCTCCGCGCTTATGTTGGCGAGCTCTGAGCCCCCCAGGCCCGGGCCGGCCGCCTCCACCGCCGCCGCCAGCTCTCCCTCGGACAGGTGCGAAGGTGGGACGCCGCGGCGTCCTGCGACAAGGTTAGCGACCCGCACCAGCGCCTCGTCCAGCGCCAGGGACCCCCACCCCTCCGTCGCCAGGGCTGTGAACTCCCGCGACCCGCAATGAGCCGACCCTGCCGCCGTCGCCGGCGAGGCTACCGCGGCTGGTGCTGTCGCGGGATCAGTGTCTGCTCGGTCGGTGTCAGCACCGGATGGCGCGACGCCTCCTTCTTGCGGAGCCGAGGAACCCGTTGCCGCGGCGGGGGTACTGGCGGTTTCATTTTCGGGTGCGCCGCCCGCGGAGGCAGGCGCTGGCGACACTGAGGCTGAATCGCCGGCGGCGTTGGCGTTAGCGCCGGCGTTAGTGTTAGCGCTCGCGCCAGCGTCAGGATCAGTTTCGGCGCCAGTTCCAGTGTCAGCGTCAGCACCGGCCTCCGTGTCAGCACCAGCGTCGGCGCTAGCGCCTGCACCGCCGCCACCACCACCGCCGCTAGCGTCAGCGCTAGCGTCTGTGCTAGCATCGGCACCTGCCTCAGCGCTACTACCGTCGGCGCCAACATCAGCAGCAGCGGCGCTCGCGGCAGCGGCGGCCTCCCCCTCCCCTTGCGCAGCAGGCTCACCGTCATCGCCACCCCCACCACCACCGCCACCCCCACCACTAGCAGCGTCCCCGCTACCCTCAACCAAGCGGACGCTGGCACTGTTCAGCAGGTCCGACAGCTCCTCCCGCGTCCAGTACCACGCGCCGGAGTCGTCTCCATCCAGAGAGAACCACACGTCCGACCTCAGCGAGCCCAAAATCTTGCCCTCCCCGTGGGGGGTCTCCACCCGCTGCCCGACGCGCAGCCCCCCGAACCCTTCCGCTACGCCTCCCTCCGCCCTACGCAGCGCCGCGGCTGTCACGTCCACTTCGCACGAGACCCCCGCCCGGGAGGGGTACGCGCTGAAGCGGCCCCTGCGCCAGTTCCGGTACCGCCGACGCGCGCCCTCCACGAGAGACACCGGAGGCGGCGCGCCGATGATGAGCGACCGCTTGAGCTCCCTCGCCGCGACGATCGCGTCCACCGCCTGGCGGACCCTCCTGGCGTGTCCGAGCCCGCGCCGGCTCAGCCACTTCTGCCCGCGCACCGTCATCTGGTCGCCGGGAGCCTTGACGCCGAAGCAGGGGTACATGGCGAGGCCGTTGCGCCCGGAAGCATCGTTCCGGCCCACCCTCCGGAGGTGGTGGTAGGCGATGCCCATGTTGACCACCACCGGCCGGCCCATGTTGAAATCGTCGCCGTCCTTGACGAAGGAGACCGTCCCGCGGTCCATGTCCAGGAGCACTCCCACGCGATCCCCTGAGGCAAGGCAGACAGGCAGACAGACGTCGGATTCGGTTTTCCGTTGTCCGTTTCGATATTCGGTTTCGTTTTTCGGTTTTCAGTTGTCCGTTTCGATATTCGGTTTCGTTTTTCGGTTCTCAGTTGTCGGTTCGATATTCGGTTTCGGTTTTCGGTTTCGTTTTTCGGCATCGGTTTTCACTCCAACGCAGGCTTCGCGAGTCAGCATAAAGAACTGCTGACACTACTAGCCGCACACCTCCTTAACCCCCTTTACAACTGCACCGATACATACCTTGGTGCCCTGGTACGTCTTCGGGTGTACACTACCTGGAATTAGCGTCGGATCACATATTTCAAAAAGAAAATCCCTCCAAAAGTGTACCGACATTTTTGGGGAACGGTTTTCCTTGGGAAATTTATTAGCGTGGGATCGTTCTTAAAGCAGTAAGAAAAGCCCTCCATAACTAACTGCACACCAGCATTTTTAGGGTAAAAACTACTTGGAATTTGTCCCGCGTCGTTTTCGCAGCAGGAAAAAGGGCAATTATACGAATACCCTCCCCGCCCCCACCCTCCCACACGCCCTCCCTGGGGGGGGGTTAAAACTGCTGTAGGGTTTCCAGTAGCAAATACAGTACCACAAATCAACGACTAAAAACTACCGTGAAATGAAACACACCGCGCAACGGCTATATATTCCTGCACCGAGAAATGCAGAGTCCACCACTCACCAGCGGCGTAGTACGCCCCGTACAGGGTCTCCGTGCCGTAAGACTGGCAAGCGCGGTAATTGAGGAAGCCATAACCGTGCCAGGCGTTTGCATGCCGGGGAGCCACTCCGAGGAAGACACTGCCCCAGTTGCATCTGTCGAGCTTGACCTGCGAGCGAGTTACAACGTTAAAACAATGGGGGGGGGGGGAAATCAGCACTTTACAACCAACCCCTTGATAGCTAGCGCTCACTGCAACAGCGATCTTGGGGGCAAAGTACTTGGAAATAGTGTAGCATAGAACCGCTATCGCACTGCACCCGAATTTTTGGGGGACAACTTATAATCCGACCAGCCCAAACGAGCTTATAGTTAGTTGTATACCCTACTTAACGCACCCTCTGGCACATTTCTAAAGGAGGTACGAGTAAGCCCTTTTTACTACTGCACTGCACATATGCACATACCCCCGTCTACTGTCAAAAGGGAGTGCAGTGCTAACGGGTTTTGTAACCCCAAAACCTTTTACTGCTGCATGGACAAAAAAAAAACACACACACACACACGCACACACATATATGGTCCATGCAGTACAATTTAGCCATTAACGTTTCAGGTAATAGCGTTTGAAATACGGCGAATTGGGCGATACTGCTGCTATCGTCGTGGTCACCAAGGCCAAGCGAACAAATACGGTTTTGGCATTTTTTTTTGTTCGCCCACATTAAAATCAAGTAAGTTACAGCTTGCAAAGGGTCAAGATCAGCTACTTTTCACAAAACCTTGAATATCTCATCGGACTTGCGTTTTATATAGAAACGAAATCAGGTTCCGTCCGTAGAATGAGGAGAGGAATCGTTTCCCGCCCTTTTGTTTAGGTTGGCTGGGTGGCTTTTACGAACGAATGATCTGCGTGAGACGTCCCGGACACGGTTTTTGTCAGTTTTCTTCGTCAAAAATTAATATTTTTTCAAACGGGAAAAAGTTCCACCTTGCGATTTCAAAAACTCATCGAAATCCGCCCTCAGATATAGCTTGTTAAAACAGCACACCTAAGGGGAATGGAATCTCTGTTTTCAGGTATATTGGTCATAAAGAGTCGAAGAACAAAAATGAAATAAAAATGAATCCATCTTCCCCTTCGCGAGGAGACAGGCGTTAAAGGAGTGTTTTTTGGAGTCACAACTATGCTCTCAGCTCTAGAAAATGTGTACTGCCGAGGTCGTTTTTTTGGAATTCTTCAACTGCATGGACTATATGATGTAGCACATCCTCAAAACACGACCGTTATAACCCCCCTCGCCCAACACCTCACGTTTTGCTTCGCGCTTGGTGCTAGCAATGTCTGCCTGGTCGGTGAAAACCCGACATGCTCCGTCCCGGCATTGTAGGGATGCGAGGGTCTGTGGTCATACGACTACGGCCGTGCACGAATATGAAGTATACCCCCCCTCCCCCCCTTCAACCCAACCCCCCCAAAAAAACGCCTCACCTCCCAATAGTGCACTCCTCCACGGAAGCCCTTGCTCCCGAGAACCATGCCCCTGTTGCCCGAGCTGGAGCAGGCGGCCGTGCCCAGGTCCGACGATAAGCTCACCCCGATCGTTGTCCTAGCCTTGTCAAACAAGAACAGGCAGCGCGCGCTCGCCTCGAAGGTGCCCGTCACCTCCACCTCCACAAGCCTGCCGGCGGCCTCCAGTTTCTCGTGCCGCTCGGCCGCCTGCGCGTCGCGGCGCTCCCTCTCCCTGCGCTTGTCGAGGACCGCCTGGCGGCGCTTCGCCTCGGCCGTGAGCGTCTGCTGCGCCTCTGACACCTGCCGGGGCTGTTTTTGGCGGGCCTGTTTTTTTAGTTTATAATTGTCGTGCAGTCCGCCCGCGCGTTCGGAGCGATGTGAGCTTAAGGGGGGGGCACTTCGCAGAGTCGAGCGAGTCAAACGGCGAGCCCCCGTGATGGATGATAGGGGGCATGGTTTTACTTACTTGGACATGCCGGTGCGCGAGCCAGCGTAGCATGCGTCTTTTCCCAAATTGTAGTGTGTGTACCGTACCCCTCTGGATATAAATGTAAGGACCATTTGGCTGTCCACATCAATACCTTTACATTATTTACACTCCCGCACATAATTGTATATACGGAGGAATTATACCGACCCCCGCAGAGGACCGATACTGCCATGCCCCGTGGGGCGCCCCTGCCATAGAGGTATAGGTATACCTTATTTTGGCTGAAACCGTTTCTGGATGATCTAGTAAAGCCTCCTTAACCCAAACTCGTATGTATGACTTTCATTGTTCTTGTGTTGCGATGTTGTTCGTTGTATGCTGAGGGCATGGCATCGTTCATCGGCTGAAACCGTTTCTGGGTGATCTAGTAAAGCCTCCTTAACTCGAAATCGTCGGACTTTCATTGTTCTTGTGTTGCGATGCTGTATGATGATAATAACATGGCATCGTTCATCGGGTAGAATTTTGTATTTCCCTCCAAAGTCAGTTTTTGGGTGACTTACTAATGATTTACTATTACTAAATAGTAGACTTCGAAGTATATTACTTACTATTAGTATGCATTACGTGCTAGTAGTATACATTATTCACTATTATTATACATTATTTACTATTAGTATACATTACTCACTATTAGTATACATTACTTACTATTAGTATACAGCTCCGCAAGTGAGGAGCCTCAGAAAAGAACATGAACAACAACGCCTCTACTCTACGTTGCATGCGTCATGGGATACGGTTATGATGATATACCATGGTACTCCATGGGGTACGCCATGGGCCATCCAACCAATGTAGATCATGATTGGTTGAGCATGATGATGATGGTGGTGATGGTGATGGTGATGATGATGTGCTGTTCTCACATTATCTGCTTACCTCGTTTCTGGTAAGGCGTGCCTCGTAGTCTACTGGGCTAGGAGTATAGTGGCAGCCTTTGTAGCCTCTTTAACCTTTTTAACCTTTTTAACATTTTCAGCCCTTATAACCTTTTGCCAGGAGACATTACTACCTTAACAATCGCAAAAATCTAGCCCGCGTGGTAACAAAACAGTCTAAAAAGCGCCCAGATGGAAGAAAATCAGGTGTAGACTACCAGTTATGTTAGAGGCTGACGTTATTGTGACGGTTTGAAATGGTTCTTTCAAAATATCAGGGTTCTTGACTATATCTGTTGTTGCTGATCCCGCCACCGCCACCAATGAATGTGTTGGGACAACCAGGTGCGAGGGTGTTCCGGGCAGTGCCTTGCTCACGCAGAGCGGTGGGTCTGGCGTCGGGGTGCCATCAGGCGGTGGAAAGAGAGATGAAAACTGTACATATTAAAGTGCTTAGATTAACTGAGAGCAAGGGGGCCTCGTATCCCGAAGCTCTGTGACCCTCAAAAGCAGGCCAGACATAATTTTATGCAACACTTGCGGGAAACATTAATCCCGTTGGCAATCTTCGTAGACGGATTGCAGTGATACAACTCAAACACTTGGACTAATACGGCAATGACACGTATCAGATAGTTGTACAGCTATACCCAACGACTATGTCCGACACAATGTATACTGTATTATCCTAAAGAATAACCCGTCACGAATCCCCCATGTTCCTTGTCTATCGTATTGGTCTCATTTCCACCACCACCACCTCCACCACAACCATAAGCACCACAAGCACCACTACCGCCACCACCACCCCGCACGTGCGCCTCCCTTACCTCCTGGCGTACGATGTGATCCTTCTCCGAGATCCAGCCCACATTCTCCGCGGGCTCAACCACCCTGAGGCGCATGGTCCCGTCCGCCAGCCGCAGCCGCTCCGCTACGCCGACGACGGTGCCATTCTTACACCCAGACCCCCTCGCCTCCGGCCCGGTGATGTTAGCCGTCTCCCTCACCATAGCCCCCCCCTTGCAGATAACCTGGTACTTGATAGGCTTCCTCGGCTTGTGGTGCAGCACTTCGACCACGAGCTCCTCCATGCCTCCGCGGAGCCACTCGCTTATCCAGCCCCTCTGCGTCTTGAAGCGGGGGATGCCGCAGGAGCAGATGGTGCGATTGGTGGCGACGGCGATGGTTTCGAACGGGAGGTTGCCGACCACGGCGGCGTTGTCGATCTCCACACCGTCCCGCATCGTCGCGCCCTTGATGTACACCACCTTCAGGAGGTACTCCCCGAGGCCGATCTCCGGGGCGACCTCGCCTCGTCCTGCGGTGGTTCCGACCTGCCTGTCGTCGCGCTTAAGGGCGTCTCTGGCCGCCGCCGACACCGCTACCGCCGCTGACCGCCCGTGGCCTCCTTCGTTCCCCTTCTCCTCCGCTTGCGACCCTTCCTCCTTTGACTCGACCACCCCGCCGCCGACGACGGGGGTACCGCTCCTCACCATGAGGTACTCGTGTTCGTCATCCTCATCGTCGTCGTCATCGTCGTCGTCGTCCTCCTCCTCTTCCTCCCCTTCCTCCTCGTCATGGCCGTTGTCACCCTCATGCCCGTGTCGATGTCCTTCTCCATCTCGCTCGGTGCCTGTCTCTTCCGCCCTCTCCTTCCCCTCCCCTTCCTTCGTGTCCTCTTCTCCTTCCTTTATTTCCTCTTCTCCTTCCTTCCGTTCCTCTTCTCCTTCCTTCCGTTCCTCTTCTCCTTCCTTCCTTTCCTCCACTCCTTCCTTGTTCTCCTTTTCCGCTTCCCCTCCATTCCCCCCCCCTTCCTTCCCTTCTCCTCCTTCCTTCCCCTCTCCTTCCTTCCCCTCCCCTCCTTTCCCTTCCCCTTCCTTCCCTTCCCCTTCCTTCCTCTCCTCCTCTTCCTCTGCCACGGCCGCCGCCACGGCCGCCGCCACCGCCGCGCTCGCCGCCTGTTCCTCCTCCTCCCCAACGCTAACCTGAGCCTCCGAGCCCGACTCAGCCTTAGCCCTTGCCTTGAACCGCGCCATGATGTCCCGAACCTCGCCAGTCAACTCGACCCCCGTAAACCTCGGCTGCTCCTCCTCCGCCCCCTCCCCCACCCCACCCTCAGCGTCATCTTCTTCATCGTGAGTCCTGGCCACCAGCATCGGCACGGCCGACTCCCCGCCGCGGTAGCCGGTGCTTGCCGCGCTGGCCACAAACCGTCGGCCGGCGGCGACGGTGCGGACTCGAGGACGTGAGGCGCCTGGTAGTATCTTGAGGGCCTCAGAGCCATGGCCGCCGAAGGAGCTGCCCGCCGCCGCCCGTGCCGCCGCTACCCGCCGCTCCGCGCCGCCGCTTGCCGCGCCACCCGATTCACCGTCGCCATCGGCTCTGCGCACGGCTTCTTAGCAGAGCAGCAAATTGCTGCATGCTCTCTCCGGCCCTGCATGTTTCGGAGGAGAGGAGGGAGGGAGGGAGGGAGGTGAGGTCGAGCGGCCAGGGAGGCGAGGAGGGAGGGGGGGGGGGAAGGGAGGGGAGAGGAGAGGAGGGGGGGGGAATGAAAAAAACAAACGTGGCAAAGCCAAACAACGTAAAATACAGGAGCAGAGCCAAGTTTCCCTCGACGCTCGCAAAAACACACACAAAACAAAACACAAAAAATGATGGAAACTCAAACGAGCACCAGCTCATCATCCAACCATCACACACAACCAACATCCAGCGTTCCAGCTACTTGAGAGCGCAGCAAAAAGCCCCCCCCCCCCCCCCCCCCCCCCCCCCCCCGCCCCCGCCCCGCCCCTCACCTCCTGCTGTTGCATCTGCTGGAACTCATTCCGTCGGTATTTTTTGCGGCGGCTGCTCATCCTCCCCGTGTGCTTCGACCTCCTGCCGCTGCCGTGGGAGCGGTCGGTACCGCCCTTCCCGTCGTTACTGCCCGGCCCGCCGCCGCCGCCGCCACCGCCGCCGCCACCGCTTTCGCCTAACTTTTTAGCGGCTTCTTCGCGAGCCCGGTCGGCACGCTTGCGGACCATCAGCGCGCGCCAGTCCTTCATCGGCACCCTCGCTTCGTCTTCGGTGGCTTCCCGGATCTTCGGGTGTTCACGGCAACGACGGCAGAGGGGAGGAGAGAAGAACATAAAATGTGGGAGAGGAAGGGGGGGGGGGGGGGGGGGGGGGGGGGGTGAGGGAGCGCTTGACGCAAGGCGCGTAGGTTACCACGTGCGTCGTAATACATGTGCTCAAGTCAGCAACTACCGGTTATTATGGCAAATTGAACTGCGCTAGCTGTGTTAGGACTACCTCATAGACGTTTAGGTCGTCTTACGCGAACGATGGTCTTCGAAGTCACGTTTCGCGTGAACTTATCTTCGGACGAGGGGAGGGTTGGGGAATGGGGGGCGGGGGCGGGGGAGATTACTGCCTCCGTTGCCACGAGCTTCTCTCTCAAAATATAAGAGAGCTCGATTTTCAGCTTTAACATGGGGAAACCGGCTATAACACGAGCTTCTCTCTCAAAAATAAGAGAGCTCGACTTTTATAGCTTCAAAACGGGGAAACCGGCTAAATTACAAAACCACCGTCGGGAATTATACCAGCACACAAATCCAACACCACCCAAAAAAAAAACGCCCCCCCCCCCCCCCCCCCCCCCCCCCCAAAAAAAAAAAACTCTCTAGGATGAAGAATCAGGACCGAGGTAGGGTGTACTGGTGTCGTTGGGTAGGAAGAATGGCTTACCGTGAAGACAACAGGAACAAACAACCACACGCACCTTCTCCCCGCGATCGAACACCCACGCTGTCGGCGTGGCGTCCTCCTCACCCTGGCCCTTCTTAGCAGGCGCCTCTACCAGGAGATGAACACCGTGCTGCACCCCTTGGAACCACCGCCCCCTCCACAACCCCCCCTTGCCGCTGAGTTTCAGCACGCCCGGCCCGTGCTTGAGCCCGCGGACGAACTCTCCATGGAAGTGGGAGGGGTAAATGGGCGGGACAGGCAGCGCGGTCGAGGCCGCATCCACCGCCGCTGCTGCCGCTCCCGTTGCCTTCCCGGGCGGCGCGCCCGCTGTCGCCACGGGGGTCTCCTCTGCTGACGGTGGTGCTTCGTCATCGGCTTCACCTCCACTGGACGCAGGTTCTGCTGCTGCTACTGCTGCTGCTGCTGCTTCTGCTGCCGCTACCTCTGCTGCTGCCGCTGCTGATGCTGTTGCTGATGCGGCCGTCGCCACGCCGGCGCCATCAGAAGCATCATCGGAACCCCCGTCGCCTCCCTCGCCTCCCTCGCCTGCCGCCGAATCCGCTGAGTCTGTGGAGTCGTCGCTCCCGCTCGAGCCACCACCACCACCGTCACCACCATTACCACCGCCATCGGCGGCCTGCCCAGGCCCGCCTACCTGCGCAGCCGCAGCCGCTACCTCCGCCACCTCCGCCGCCTCCGCGGCCTCCGCTGCCTCCGCCGCCGCCACCGCTGCCACCGCCGCCGCCGTAGCCGCCACCTCTTCCGCTTCGGCAGGCGAGAGCGAAACTGCGGCGCCGCCCGCTTGGTCCTCACTGTCCGGCCTGGCGACCGCGCTTTCCGAAGCAGCGGCAGCTTCGGCTGCAGCAAGAGCGACGGCGTCCCCGCCCCCGACGGTCGCGGCTGCCGCCGCGGCTATCGCTTCGGCTGCCGCCGTGGCCGTAGCCACGGCAGCCGATATCGCCG
Organism: Saccharina japonica; assembly: GCA_008828725.1. Taxonomy (NCBI): domain Eukaryota; class Phaeophyceae; order Laminariales; family Laminariaceae; genus Saccharina; species Saccharina japonica. The sequence continues at coordinate 66,866 of MEHQ01001403.1, forward strand.
CCGCGATCCCCTCCCCGCTTGGTGGCAAGTCGCCGCCGCCGCTGCCGCCGCCCTCTCCGTCAGTCGGCGGGGGTCGGTACGTGATCACGCCGGGTCCTTCCTTGAGCCCGAGCAAGACGACCGCGTCTGCGCTGCCGGTGAGGGACACACAAGGGTATAACCCGCGCCCCCGGCAGGCACCATCACCTTCACCGTCAGCTTTACCGTCAGCTTTACCGTCAGCCTTACCGTCGCCTTTACCGTCGTCTTTTCCGTCTTCTTTACTGCCCTCTTCGCCATCACCGGCCTTCGCGGCATCCGACCTCAGAACAATCTTGAACTGCCCCCCGACATAACAGTCGTTCTTCAAGAACGCCAAGGTACCCGCGTCAGCGTCCAGCTCCACTCCGACAATGTCCCCGCTGCCGAACCCTCCCCCCGGGCAGACCCGTCCCGCCAACTCTCCCCCGTGCGACAGGTGGCCATCGGAGCGGTACATCCACAAGTCCGCGCGGTGCCTGCCGCCGCTACCGCCGCCCCCGCCACCCCCTTGCAACGGCACCCCGGCAGCACTAACAGCAGCAACGTCGCTACCGCACACGCCCACTCCGGCGCCGTTTCCGCACGACACGACGCGCCACTCCCACAACCACTTCCCCGTCGTGTAACCGGGCCCGGCGACAGACGGCGCCCGCGCGGGGACCAGCCTCCGGACGGTTTCGGCCGTGGTTTCGCCTGAACCGGCATGTATCGCGCCGACGTCGCCACCAGCGGCCCCGCCGCCACCGCCGCTGCCGGGGCTGGGCTTGGAACCTTCGCTGTTGCTCACGGCATCTTCCCCGTCAGCAGGCTTCGGCTCGGGTTCCTTCTCGGGCATTGTTGGGTCCGGGAAGGCGTCGCCAGGGGGGGGTTCGGGGTGAACTTCCACCGAGGCGATGAGCGGCCCGGCCGGCGGCTGCAGGCCGATGTTGAGCGTGGAGAAGCCGTGGCAGCTGGCGCCAAGCCCGTTGTCGTTCCCGCTGCACATGACCGCCACGTATCTGTAAAAACGGGGAAAAGAAACGGAAAAAAACGGGGTAGTCCATTCGCCCCATATAAGCGGGGGGGATGGGTGGGTAGGTGGGGGGGTAGGTCAAGAGTGACAGCACGGGGGGCGAAGACAACATCGTCGTCCGACAACAGCAGCGAAACAACGCGCGCGCACAAGCACGCACACACAAGTGGATGCACACATGCACAAACGCCCGACCCGTCCCCTCCCCCGCAAAAAAAAATAAAAACAAAAAAAAGCGCAAGAAAGAGCACGTCCTCCCGCTTCACCCGTCTTGAAGCACAAGACAAAAACAAGCACAAAACAAAACAAAACAAACAAAACAAAACAAAACAAAACAAAACAAAACAAAACAAAACAAAACAAAACGAAACAAAACAAAACAGAAAACACAAGCAACACAAAACAAAACAAGAGAATACAATTAAAAACTACAAAGAGCAAACCCACCCCCCCCCCCCTCCCCCCTCCCTCAGAAAACCCACCTGCACGAGGAGCCCATGATGGGGTCGCCAGCCAACACGCTCGACGAGTTCCTCTGTCTCGAACCAGGCCTCGAGTCCTCAGACCTTGAGTCCTCGGGCCCGGACCCCTCCACCGCAAATAGGCGGTCGGGGAGCAGGCCGACGTTAAGCCGCATGCCGCCGGGGCGGAGCGGCTCCAGCGCGACGGCGGGGGCCTTCGCGGACCACGAGCCCTTGATGGTGCCGTCGGTACCGTCCCTGCAGAACGTGCCCTTGATCCGCGACCCGGCGACCCAGCCCACGCGCTCAGGGGCCCCCTGAAAGACGTCCCCCACTTCACAATCCAGGGTCAGCACCGTGCTTTTAGCGGCGCCTGCGGACGATGGCGGGGAGGAGGAGGAGGAAGGCGTCTCGATAAGGATTCGACCCCTAAGCTCGGCGGAGGCTTGCTCCTCGGGCCAGTCGATAGACCCCTCTATGGGCGTGCCCGCCGCAGACGCGTCTTCGCGGTGCGGTTCCATCATTGAGGAGGAGCAGGAGGACGGAGTGGCACCAGCCGTGCGGCGGAAGCGAAGAGTGACCACCTGCGTGCTCGGCCGCATCCACACCCCTTCCACCCCGGCGATCGCGTTTCGCGTGAAGGTACCCGTCATCTCGATCACGCCGTCTCCTTCGCTGCCCCACCCGAAACCACCGCCGGCGGCCTGGCGCAGGCATGCCATTCGGCCGGGAAAAGGGAGACAAAAATAATGACAGCGGGAAGGGGTAGGGGGGTTTGTTACGTATGCATCCCCTCACAACAGCAAAAGTAAGCACAGCATCAGAACCCTCTAGCATCAGAAGACCTGCACGCTACGTCGAGCAAACAATAGGTGACATAACATTTTTCAGCCTTTTGGCCAAACAGCATACCGCCAAAAAGAAATGCAATAGCGCAAAACACACACACATGCACACAAATTTTCCAAACCCCATGCCCCCCCCCCCCCCCTCCAGCCCCATAACTCCCCCTCTCATCGTTGTAGGGATGCCAGGGTTCACGGTCATACGACTACAATCATGCCATAACATGAGTACACCCCCCCCCCGCGCAAAAAAGGTTCTACCTGATCATCTGCTCCAAAAACGTCCACCTGGTCATCTTCTCCAAAACAGTCTACCTGGTCATCTGCCCCAAAAAAGTCTACCTGATCATCTGCTCCAGCTATCTCCCCGTCACCCCCCCCCTCCTCCCCGCCCTCCGGCAGCTTCTGGCGTCGGACTCGAAGTCCGGCCTCAGGCCCACCGCTGCCAGCAACTCCCACCTCCCATGCCCCTTCACCGGGGCAACCGGGACCCCCCGGGGCACGTGGACCCACTCGGTGCCTCCGCGACCTAAGCAGCAGGCGTGGTTGTCTGTCCAGTCGGTCAGGGCCGACCCTTGCCCCTCGTCGCAGCCCCAAAGGCCCACCAGCCCGTCCATTCCGGACACGTTGCGCCGCATGTCTCGAGCGATTTCGCCCGCGGTGCGCGCTTGCCTCCAGTACCTTGTTTGTTTTGTTTTATTTTTTTGGGGGGGGGGGTGGGGGGTGGGTGGGGGAGGTGTTGGTTGGGTGTTCCAGTGTTGGGTACCGGTATGCGTTTTTGTTTTTGTTTTTGTTGTGCATTGTGCGTGGGGTGTGGGTTGGGTGTGATATAGGTTGTGGGTTGGGTGCGTTGAGTGTGGGTTTGGTATGAGTTGGGGGTATGTTGGGTGTGTGTTGGGGTGTTGGGTGTGGGTTGGGGCGCGAGTTGTTGGCTGTTAAGGCGTCGAGGCGTTAGGTGTGGGGTGCGTGTTGCGTGTATTGAAGGTTGGGTGGGCTGAGTGTGTCTGCAACAGCAGAATGGTATGCTTTGCTCTTGCGTGTGTGGTGGGTGGACAGGAAGGGATAAAACAACACGTGCGAGACTTGAGCAGACACGGTGTTGCTGTCACACCCCTCCCCCCCCCCCTCCCACAATAAGCACCCTGCCAAGAGCTCACTAAGAGAACATTAACAATTATCGCACCCCGGGACAAATGGTTTAGCGATAACGGTGCGTAACGGGAAAAGAAAAACACGAACGAAAGGAAACAAAAAGAAAGGCAACGCAATGGAAATTCGAAAATACCTCCAAGCAAAACCACGAAAACAAAACAACAACAGCCAGCATACGTCAAGTCATCTATTCAGCCCCACCTCGTCTGCGCGAGTAGTCCCACGAACGATCCTCCGCCGCTGGTCGCCGCCGACACTTCCTGGGCATGAGGGCCGGCCCCCAGGCAGCCCATCGGCAGCGGCAGGCGCAAGGAGATAGTGTCCACGGCCACCCCGTCCGCGTAGAGCGTAATCTCGGACTCCGCGGAGATTGGCGCGACGATGGCGAGGTGCACCCACCGCCCGGTAGGCACGACGAAGTCAAACGCGCGTCCCTTCTCGCCGTTCGCGCCCATCGACAAGCAAAACGCCTCCTCCTGCACAGGGCGGCCATCATCCCCCGTCGACTCTTTCTCTTCCGCCTCCTTGGAGCCCTCACTGTCGGTCCCAAGTCCACCCTCTGCCGGCCGAGACATCGCGCCCCCGGCCTGAATCCTGATGTACCCCGATTGCGAGGAAGCCAAGTACTCCGGCGGTTCCGCCCCCGACTCTCCCTTGTGCGCCAGCTCGGCCTCGGCTTCCGCAAAGTCCGAGAGCACACCGGCTTGCCTCGCGCTTCCTCCTCCCAGCCGCCCCCTGCCCGCGGCACTCCTACCAGCGGCGGCGGCACCGGCCGCATCGCCGCCGGCGCCGGCACCGCCACTGCCGCGCATGCTCGCCTGCATGTTCCACGGGGATTGGCCGCCCTTCTGCCCTGCCGACGGCGCCGCAGGCGCCGTGGAGGGCGCAAAGGCGGCAGTGAACCCACAGATCTCGCCATCCACGTCTCCCGATTCACCGGCCTCCGGCGCCGCCCCAACCCCAGCCCCGCGAGCGATTCGTCCCCGGGCAGAAGCGGCCGAATGCGGCGGCGGAAACTCGTACGGGTTAAGCGCCCCGTGTCCCCTCGCCCCCATTGTCTCCTCCTCGTCCAGTTCGCTCTGTCCGACGGCGTCCGCGGACCGCGCCCGGAACAGAGCGGGGGCGCCGTCGTTGGGGTCGGCCGGGGGCAGCTGGCTGAGGTCCACCGAACACGTCGGGGTGCTCGCGGCCCGAGCCATGGACAGAGGCGCGGCCGCGGGGCGGGGCGCCGGCAGCCGCTCGCTGTAGCTCTTCCGGATGCCTCGCCGGGGAACACGGGGAGAGGGGGTCGCCTCAAGCCGTGGGATAGGGCATGATCGGTCCTTCTCGTCTTCTCCCTCTCCACTGCCACCATTGCCGCCCCCTCCCTCTCCGCTCGCCGACCCGGATTGTTCGCCTTTTCCCTCGCCGTCCTCCCAGGTCCCGTCGCGGTTCGGTTTGAGGAGCCAATACTCAGCAGTCCAAGGCGCTTCGAGGTCTCGACCCTGCAACGCCACGTACGCCGTGGGCGAAGGGAAGCACAACACCGAGCGGCCCGCCGCGCGCTGGGCGTCCTCCCCCGTGCCCGTGCCCACGGAAGGGCTAGTCGCACCGTCGGCGGCGGGCGAGGAGGAGGCGGCGGCTGCGGCGGTAGCGGTAACGGCGGCAGCAGCTTTAGCGGCAGCAGCGGCCGCGACATCGTCTTTCCTTTTCCGCGCGTCGTCTTTCTCCCGCGTCGCCTGCCGCTCGCGCAGCACGCGCGAGGCTAGCTCGGCCGAGGCGACGAGGTCCACTATCGACTGCAGCGCTCTGGACAGCATAGGCTCGTCTTCCCCCTCCTTCAGCATGCGCCGCTCCGCGAGCGACCGAAGCCTCTCCAGGGGCAAGAGGTTGACGCACTGGCGAAGGCGGCGCACCGCCGCCGCTGCCGCTGCTGCTGCTGCTGCCGCCCGCGTCGAGCCAACCGTGATCGAACCCGCGTCGCCAGACGACGCCATGCCAGGATCACCACCACCACCGCCACCGGCAGCAGCGTCGTCTCCACCAGCAGGGGCTGCGGCGGAAGCCGCGGCGAGGCAAGCGCGGTCCACCCCTTGAACGGCCTCGTCCAGCAGTTGGCTAAGCTCGGCGCAAACCTGCTGCTTCACCGGGAGCGAGGGAGACCGCAGGCCCGTGACCCAGGCGTGGAAGATCCTGCGCGGCACGGTGGAAGACCCGGACCCTGCCTGGACAATCCTCGCCGCCCAGGTCACGTACCTCAGGCGCGGGTACCGGAGGCAGTGGGCGTCGCTCATCTCCGCGGTGTCGGAGTCCGCCCACGCGTGCTCGCCGTGCCCGATGCGCGTCGCTTGGCGCAGCTGGCCCGCCACCGACTGCAGCATCGCCTCTTCGACGTGGGCGCCGAATGACTGCCACCGTGGTGGCGGCGACAGTCCGCGGTGATCGAAGCCACCGAAGGAGGCCGCACCGACAGACGATTTCGACGCCGCCCCCGCCGACTCGGGCCCCGACCCAGCCGTTAGCGCTCTCTGCGCCGCTGCCGCCCTCAACAGGGACAGGACGAGGGGCGTCAGAACGACCGGGAGCGACCGGAAGCACTCCGGGAGCGGCTCCCTATCGTCGAGGCAGGCACGCTCGTCCTCTTCGTCACCTTCCCCACCTATCACGCCACGGGGCGGCCCGTCACCCTCATCGTCGCCACTGTCGCATTCAGCTTCACCACTTTCATCCCAGGCGCTGCCATCGGACAGAGGCCACCACCCAGGACGCCAAGCTCGGAACAGGACGAGCTGCAGGAACGAGGAGAACTGCCGAGCAGCCGCTCTTGTCCTCAAAGCGACTGGGGAGGCGCGGGCAGGGGCGACAACGTCACCACCGCCCTTGGACGCCGCCCCGCTCGCCCTGCTCCCCGATGGCGTTAGCGGCGAGTCCCGCGCGCCGACCAGGGCAGCGACGCGATGAGACAGCGACGCGTCGGCGGCTGCCTGCCCGCCCTTCACCGCCGCCGCTCCCCGCATGACCTCCCTGTGACACTGCAGCAGCACTGTGAGCAGAATCTTGCGGCAGTGGAGAACGGCGAGCGTGTCGGCCGTGCGCGCGAGCTTCTCCTTCACCGCCGAGGCCGACATGCCAGCCACCGCGGCCCAGCAGCCCGACACGCTCGCGTGGCCAACCACGATCGCTCTTCGTTCCCCCGGAACGCGGGAGTCGGTCCTGTGGCTCGAGTCTCTGCGCGTGCCGCCTCCGCCGCCGCTACCCCCGCCGCCGCCGCTCACCATCCCCACCCCGGAACCGCCTCCGGAGGGCAAACTCCACCCTTGACGGGAGCCGAAGAGTCTATCGTCCCTCCGGTACAGCTCCGTGCCAGCCTCCTCCTCCATGCAGTCTTCAAGCTCCTTCGCCAGGGCCGCTTCCGCCGCCTCGCCAGTCTCGCTGCTCCCATCCCTATCCTGCCCAGCGCTTCCGCGTCCAACGCCGGCAGCACCGCCGCCGCTTCCCCCGCCCACCAAGCCCCGCGACAAGTGCACGAGCGAGTTCCCCGGCCTGCCAATCCACCCTTCCACGGGGGCCGTGAGGCGCATCCAAGTCCCACCATTTCGATCCTGAAGCTCTTCAGAGACGACCAGCTCCGTCCCCTCCTGGAGCACGGTGACCTCAGCCGATAAGGGGTTTGCGAAGCGCCGGACGTGGACGCCGCCCACTGCCGCCACCCGATACACCGAAACGGACCCCGGCGAGTCGAGAGACGCGTCGCTGCCGGCCGATCCGCCGGCGTTACCCCTGGCCCTGTTTTGCCGCGCAATCCTAAACATGGCGGTGATGCTGGGCGGGGCAACCGCGTTCACGCTAATCCGTGCCGACGAGGACGAAGCCGCCGCAGCCGCCGCCGCCGCGCCTTCAATCCCAGTACCGGCAACAGAAGCAGCGGTAGCGCCAGAAGTGGCTGCCGCCGCCGCCGCCGCGACAGCCTCCTTGCTTTCCTCGTAAGACGGGAGCGGCTGCAACCCTCCCCCTCCTCCCCGCTGCCCCTGGCCAGGCCGCAGACCAGCCTGGTCCACCGGAGGGAGTAGACGCTCGATGTCAATGCCGTCCCAACCCACGCGGGGGGAGTCAGGGCACGTCCCCAAGCGCAAGAACTCACGCTGCGCGGTTCGCCGCAGCGCCCACACGAGCGGCTCCTGCAGATGTTCCGTGCCACACCGCTCGCAAAGATAGCTGTCGCCCTCGAGCGGTCGCGGGTTTCGGCCGCTGCCGCTCCTGCCGCTGCTGGCACGGCCGCGGCTGTTCCCGCCGCTGTTCCCGCGAGAGTAGTGCTGGTGGCGGTTGTGGTGGCGGTCTTCCTCTCGGTCTTGGCTGCAATCGTCGTCATCTTCATCGTCGTCGTCATCGTCCTCGTCCTGGCTTTCGTCATCCTCGTCTTGGCTTTCGTCGTCCTCGTCCTTCGAAGAAAAAAAAAAAAACACGCCAACAACCAAACGAGGTGCGTGGGTGAATATGGGGCCCGATAGTGGGGCGCGGGGGGGGGGGGGGGGGGGGCACTCATGTCGGGCACGGCCGTAGTCATATGACCATAGACCCTCGCATCCCTACAATGCCGGGACGGAGCACGTTGGGTTTTCACGGGGGGGGGGGGCGTACTCATTTGCTTGCCTTAGTCATTTGACCATTGACCACCATCCTTTCGAGACGGAGTCCATCCAGTGGGGCGGGAGGAGGGGGGTGTACTCGATATGCATGCATAAGGGGGGGGGGGGGGCGGAGTCTAGATTACCATCAGACGCGGCAAAACCATCCAACCTACAACAGTATGAGAGGAGCCCTTGGTGGCAGCGAATACACCGCGGTGGATTATGCTGCCCGTTTCCCAAGAGCCGATAGCATCAACAGCTCTGTTATCCGACAATTGAAAGCCTTTCCGTTTCCTGTACCGCGTCATCTAGCTTCCCTGTGCCCGGAATTCCGTGACAGGTTTTAACATCGGTTCAACCTCAACAACGCCGGTCCATCTCGACACCATCGGTCCATCACGACAACCGCATCCCTTAAGGGGGGCAGGGACGACTTCCGACGAGGACGAGAGCTACTACCGTACCCAACCCCCCCCCCCAAACAAAATAGGTGCCGTTCGAGATGCAAGAAACGTGGGATGAATGCAAACTCTGCGCAGATAAAAGGCAGTCTCCGCACGCCCTGTAGTAAGGCAGAACGCCCCCTAACGATAACCGGTTCAGGTGCAGCGCGTCTGTAGCGCTGGCTTGTTGCGCGCCTCACGCCTCACATCGTGGTCGCCGTGCTTGTCCTCGTCTTCTTCTTCCTCTTCCTCGTCGAATTCGTAGAGACGGACGTGCAACCAGTCTCCATGCTGTCCTACGGCCGTGACTTCCTCCCCGGCATATAGGCCTCCGACCTGCACGGGGCGACAGCGGGATCCAGAGCAATCGTTTTGTCCATCAAGACTGCCATTCCATACAGCCGAAACTTACAAACACGACCGCTTCAGAAACAACGAAATACACCAAAGAAGCAACAACAAAACATAGGTACCACGGCTCCCTCAACGGCCCACTCAACGGCTCTCTCAACGCATCAATCATCGTTTCTCTCAGCGGCCCTCTCAACGTCTCTCTTGGTACCCTACTACTTGGTACAGCAGAAGCTATCCAGACGTTGAAAGAAGGGCGACATATCTCCCCCACGAGAAATGCAACCGTACACCTACGTTTCCATAACTACTAATAACCCCTTTGCAACTACGCCCACGCTTTTGGTACAAAACTACTTGAAATTAGTGTTAAAAACTGCAGTTGCACGTATTTGGGTTAAGTCTCTCTGCCCCCCCCCCCCCGTGATGAAAAAATACGTTGCAACTCCCACCTGCTCTGCGCTGAGCCGGGGCTCGGCCAACAGCGGCAACTCCACCTCCTCGCTCAGGCCGCAGTGGAAAATGCGGGGCCAGCCTGGTTCCATCCCCTGGTTGAAAGAGGAGACCGCGACTTCGCCGCTCCCCGCCTCCCGCCCAACCCCGTCCAAAGTAAGGAGGCTTTCTTGTTCCGCGTTTTGACCAGGCTGCCGCGATGTCATCACAGGGGCAGAATATGGGTGGGATGGGATGGGATGAGATGGGATGCGATGAAAAGGAACGGAATAACAGGGTAGGTTGGGCTGGGATAGGATGAGGTGGATAGGCTGGGATAGCATGCGTTAGATAGGATGGGATGGGATGTGATGGGAGTTGTGAGATAGAATGGGATGGGGTTGGATGATATGAGATGGGACGGGATGCGATGCTATGCTATGCGATGGGATAGGGTGGGATAGGCTGGGCTGGCATGAGCTGGCACGGGGTGGGATAGGATGGGCGGGATGGGACGTGGGATGGGATGGGATGCTTCTGGAAAAAATGTCAGCAGTTTCAGCCTCTGCATCGTGCCGAACATGAAGCGACGGCGACGGGGTGGGAGAAACAGAGGCAGCCCCGCACGTTGTTCCAAGCTACAGAGGCGGGAAAATGCGACGCTGGGGACAGGACCGACCCCTGCAGTCACCATTTCCCAATCTCCGTTTACCCCGTACAGCGGACACCACCATACTTGAGGCAGGACCCAAAACCTCCTATTATCAACCCTTCTACCATTTCACTGAAAAATCGTGAAGTCCTATATACGTCTAAATGGTTTGACCTCAAAGCGTGGAGTGTGCATAGTAAAGAAATACCGAAAAAAACGCACGGGGCCCCAGACCCCGAAAAATCGACCCCACCAAAATACAGCCGGACTCCCACCCACCTGCCGCCGTCCTTGCCCTCGGTCGCCCTCTCCCTGCCCCTCCGCGTCACCCCCCCCTCCCTCCCCTTCCCCACCCCCACCACCTGCTTCCTCTTGCGCCCTCTCGCCGTCATCGACACCGGCCCCACCACCAGCTCCGCCGCCGCTACCGCCGCCACCGTCGCCGCCGCTGCCGCCGCTCGCCTCGGCGACAGCAGCCGCTACCTCAGCTTCAGCTGCGACAATCACCGCCGCCGCTGCTTCCTGTTCCTCCCGCGCTATCTCCGCCGCCGTAACGTCGGCCGCCGCAGCAGCCTGGGACTGGGACTGTATGCTCTCTCGTAGGGAGTCTTCGACGGAGAGGAGTTCGCCGTTGGAGAGGATCCAGTTGAGGGCGGCTTCGATGTCGTCCCCGGTCTCCGCCAGAGCGCGTTCGCACCAGTGGATGGGGAAGCCCATTTCTGCCATGTGCGCCGTGAGAGGATTGATCTGTGAAAACGAACACGAGAGATACGGGGGGAGAGGGAGAGGAAGGGAGGGGGGGAGGAAGGGAAGGACGGAGGGAGGGGATATAGAGAAGAGTGGTCGAGAGAGGGAAGGAGAAAGGAGATACAGAGAAGAGAGAGGGGGAGAGAGAGCGAGGCAGAGAGACAGCAAGGGTGAAGATGGAGAGAGGGGGAGAGTGTGAGAGGGAGAGGGGGGGAGGGAGAGAGGGAGAGAAAACGGAGCGAGAGAGGGAGAGCGCATGAATATATATATAGATACAGAGATAGAGAGCGATAGAGATAGACAGGGAGGGAGAGAGAAGGGAGCGAGAGAGAGACAAGACAGAGAGAGAGGAAACAGAGAAAGACAGGGTGTGCGGGGCAGTGTTGGTCACGGTCACCCGGTATCACACAAGAGAGGCCGACCGGAGACCGACCCCGGGGAAGGACATGCAAACCCTTTTCGGAAAGGAGAAACGGGGGCGAACGTACCAGCACCCTCAGTGCACACCCAAAAAAAATGGTTGGCAGCAAGGGGGGGGAGGGTACGTGTCGAGGAAGTGACCATCGGCGTTCCAAAGCAAAGCGGGAAAAACAGTGCGTACGTAAAATAAAAACGAAAGCTCTCCCACCTCGTCCTCCCCCTCCTGCTGCTCCTCCTCCTCCACGTCGTCATTAGCGCCGTCATCATCGTCATCATCGTCATCGTCGTCGCCTTCCCTACGCCCCTGAAGGTCCTCCGCTGCTGCCGCGGCCGCCCTGGACCCCGCGCCGGACACGCCGGAACTGGCGGCGTCTCCCTGTCCCCGCTCCCCGGCATCGGAGTGCTTCTCCCTTGCGGATGCCCTCGCTTCTGCCTCTGCCGTCGCGATAACCGCTTGCTTGGCAGCTTCTGCCCTTTGCCGGGCGCGATTCCTGCGCTCGGAAAGAAAAGGTTGGAAAACGGAAAGCGAACTTATATACGAGTATATATATATGCAAGGTCCCTCTTCGGAATTTCGGTTGCCTTGAAATCTCGAGGGTGTCGCAAGCTGAAAATGGAGAACACAGCAAGCGGTCGTTTCTCGTACCAGCTACTCGTACGTAGCCAGCAGGCAAGAGAGCAAGTCGATGAGAGAAAGAAAGGCTGAAGTCTTCGCGCGACAAAAAAATCAAGGCACGAACCGTAGTGGGGAGGAGGGGGAAGAGCCTACTTTGTGACCCCGGATCTGAGTTACGATTACGTAAGAAGGAGAGAAAGGAAGGGCGAAGATAAGAAATGAGATGGGAAAAAACCAAAGAAACTAAAAACTCTTGAAATATAAACAAACGTAACATTGCGCGAGATGTTTTTTTCGAGACGCAAGATGTCCGCAAAAAATCATCCGAGGCCACAGTAAGCTTAGATCTTCTTGCGGGTGGCAGGCATTTATATGTCGCCGAAATCGATTCGGGCTTCGAAAAAAGTAATGGCACCGCCTGGAGGCAATCACATCTGGGACTTTCGCGGGGAGGGAAACGTCGGGGTCGCCACGGAAAGAAAGCGGAAAGCCCCGACACCCCCTGTAAAAATTACGCCAAGGAAGCAACCGACACAACCCAGAACCCGCGAAACGACAACCAGGACCGCAAACCTCAATGTAAAGGCACAATACTCTCCCCTAGTCAAGAGTCACAAAACACAACAACAGGCTATAGGTCTGGCCTGGTCCGACCGGGTCTGGCCCAGCCTGACTCTACCCTCCTCCCCCGGCCCCTCCGTAGAACGGGTGACCCCCGCCCCTTCCAACTTTTCCCCCACCCACCTAGCCTCCTGAACTCTCTTGGAACGCCCGTCCAGCACCGAGAACTGCCAGTGCGCCAGGAGCAACGCCGTGAGCTCCTCCATCGCGCCGATATCCCCCAGCCCCGAGGACGACGAAGCGCAAGACGCCACCTCTAGCAAAACCGCGCCGGCCCCTCCCTTGGCCTTTCTCCCCGGAGCCGGTGCCGACGCGGACTTGACGAAGTCGGACGCGGTCTGCGGGTGAAGCAGCAGCGTCTGCGCTGCCTTCGCCGCCTGGCACCGAACAAGTCCCAGCAGCAGATGCCGATCCAGCACCGCGGTGGACAAAACCCCCGCCAGCCCTTCCCCCTCATCCCCCCGCCCCCCGCCTCCGTCGCCGGATGGAGCCGACCTCGCGCCCACAGGGGGCGGAGGGGGCGGAGAGAACGGGGCTATCGTGGGCGAGAGCGGGTCCGAGAAAGCCGCGTTCAGGCCCTTGTCGAGGCACCAAAGCGTGAGGGTCTCCAGGATGCGCTGGGCCAGCCCCGGCGGCAGAGTCCCAGGGCGCACCGGCACGTTCGGCACGGCCTGCAGGCAGTCTAGGGGGACGACGCGAGGCTTCCGCGCGTCACTTCCGTCACCGCCACCACCACCGTTGCCACCGCCGCCTCCGCTACCGCTGCCACCGTTGCTAACGCTACCGCTGCCGCCACCCGCTCCCACGCCCCCACCCCCGCCCCCTCCCCCTTCGAGCATAACCTCGGCTTGCCCCTCCGCGAGACTGAGCGAGACAATCACGCACGGCCGCCCACCTCCGGCTGCCCCGGCAGTGGTAGACGAGGCGCCAACGGGGGAAACCCTACCCCCGCCACCGCCGCCGCCTCTACCCCACGCGTCCCCACCGCCAACAGCCGCGCTCGTCGCTCGCTCGAGACCGGAGAGCCCGAAAACACTGCGCCCCACGCGAGCTCCCCACCCGGAAGAAGCTTGAGAGCTGCGGCTGCCGCGCGCGGCGCCGGCGCCACTGCCGGCACCACCGCCACGGTAAGCCATCCCGTAGTCGAGGGGCATGATCTCCGCGCTGGCTCCAGGGTACAATACGTCCACGTGGCCGCCAAGCACTGACAGGGCCCCGAGCGTTCTCAGCAACGTTCCCGTCGTGCTGGGCGGTGGTGACAGGCCTGCGACCTGGCCCCTCCCAGCCGGCGAACCAGGCATCGAAGGTCCGGACAACGATCCGGTAGAAATGGCTGGCGGTACCAGTTCCGCTCTTGTTCTGACGGTGGCACCGCTGCCACCGGTGCCATCGCCACCGCCGCCGCTTCCGGTAACAGCAGCAGCCGCAGCAGCCTCAGAGGGCGTCGGTTGGGGTCCAGAACCCGGCCCCATCGAAGCAGCACCAGCAGCGCCAGCGCCAGCAGGACCAGCACCAGCAGCCGTGGACCCTTCGACCAGCGCTCCTGTACTACCTGCGCCGCTCCCTCTTCCGGCTTCCGCATTCGTGTCAGCTGGCGCAAACGGAGCGGTCGCTGCGGCAGCACCAGAGCCAGCGCCAGTGCTAGTGGGAGTGGGGGGTACCGCAGAAGCGGCGGCCTCGGCCTTCTCCGCGGCCTCTCTAGCGAGCAGACGCAGGCAAGAGTTGCCCCTCTGAACCGCGTCCTGGAGAAGAGTGGCCGTAACCCCGCCCCACGCTGAGGTGTGCAGGAGCGTCCTCAGCAGAGACACGGACTCACACACCAGCGGCCCCTCCAGCTGCGAAAACGCCCACGCGCTCCGCCCGTGCTCTCTCCCAGAAGAAGAGGTCGTCTGACCCCGGTACCATGACCGTAGCTCGCGCAGTGTGCCTCCGTTTCCCCTGCCATCGCTGCCGCCGCCGCCGCCGCTACCACCACCGCTGCCGCCGCCATTCCCACCAGCTGCTTGGCTCGCGTCTGCCTCGGCGTCTCCAAGCCACTCCGGGTGCGGGGTCGTCTGGTACGAGCCCCCAATGGCATCGAGGAAGAAGCACAGGAGACTCCGGGCCGGGATGAGGTCGGCGTGCACGGAGCTGCTCAGGCTGGTCACGCGGACCATCGGGACGGCCCCGCCGACGCTCCGCCCCTGTGTTCTCCCGCCACCGCCGCCGCTGCCGCCGCTGCCGCCAACCGCGCCGGCTGCCTCGCCCGCGGTCTCCACCGCCGATGTCTCACTGCCCTGTCCACTGTCTTCCCGGTCTTCACTGTCGGCATCGCTCCCCGACCCCGCCGCTCCCGCCCCCGATTCCTTGACAATGGAAACAATCGACCAGTCCACGCCATCGCCGCAGTGTGCCCCACCGTCTTTCGCCGCCAGGGACTCGGGGTCGCAGTGCGGGAGCAGCCGGCGCAGCAGGCGGAGAGCGCGGCGCTGGGCGTAGGGGGGTCCAAGGCGCAAGAGCCCCAGAAGCACCGCGATCCAGCGGGGCTGGGAAAGTAGGCTCCGGCACGCGTCCGTCGAGGACACGCACAGCAAAAGCATCGTCACCTCCGACACCAGCACCTGCAACCCGGAAGCGGCGGCGGTGGTTGAGTTCAGGCCGTATGAGAGCGGTGCATGATGACGTTAGACCAAAAACGAAAGAAAAAAAAACGCAGTACGTATCAAGTACCCGTTATACCTGTTGACCCTTTAGACAACTATCTGCTACTGCCTTTAAGGCAGGGGGGGGGGGCATACTTGGAATGGTAATCGAGTACATTTTCTGGGCGTGATTGGAAAAGGGTGGGATGCGAGAGGGTTGGAAGCCAGGGTACGATCGTCCGGTGCAATCGGCCACCCCTGAGCCGACCTAACCACACAACACGTCTCATAATAGGTGGTGGGAAAGGGCGAGCGACTAAGAACGACGCAGCACAAGGCCGCACGGCAGGCTAAGCTGGACCAGCGCCTTCTATCGAGCCGCAAAAACGAGAACGAAACGCCTACCCAGTCATGCCACACCCATTTTTTTCCACTCCACCTCAGCGCAATCAACAAAAAGGAACTATCTCCTCACTCCCCTGTCACGCGCAGCGCGGCCGAACTCATCAACCCACCTGGAGCTCGCGGCTGAGCGTCAAGCACGCCATATCATCTCGCATGTCCGCCAGCCGCTCGAGTACCCTCCTGTCTCCCTCCTCTTCCTCCTCAACTTCGTCTCTCCGTCCGTCTCCAACCCCAGCAATTCCACCACCGCCACCACCACCACCACCACCACCGGTGGTCTCGCAGGCATGTGCCGTTGCAACGTCCGGCGACGAAGTCGCCGGCACCACCGGTGCCGTCGCCGCGGCTGCACCATGCCCATCGGCCGGCGCCTCTACCCCACCCGTGCTCTCCTGTGGCGCGGGATTCTCCTCGGCTCCCTCCTCCTGCCCTTCTTTTCCTTCGACGGTCTCCGTGGCCCCCGCCGCCGCCGCCGTCGCCGCCGCCGTTTCCGCCGCAGCAGCAGCAGCGGCAGCTTTTGCCGCGGTTGCAGCGGCAGCAGCAGCCTCGGCAGCAGCAGCGGCAGCAGCAGCGGCCGCCTTCCGCGCAACGTTGGCCTTGGCTGCCCTAGCCCGCGCGCGTTCCCTGGCCCGCCCTGCCCTGGCCTTCCGCAAGCCGCCGAGCACGCTGCGTAACTCCACGTAAAGCATCTCGAACACCGCGTGCGAGAGCGTGGCCGGGCCGGAGCGCGCCCGCACCAGCTTCGGCGCTCTCGAGTACACCGCGGCAGACGGCTCCAACGCGGCGGCGCCGCCACCGCTGCTCCCCGACTCTGGCCCGGAGGTGGCCACCTAAATAAAACCAGGAGAAAAAACAAACGCCGACACAAAACCGTAAGTGAGAGGAGACAAGCACACAGCGGGAGGGGGTGGACACGGGAGCGTTCCGTTAACGGTAAACGACCTTTTTATTCCCGTGACAAAAACATTGCGCGGATGACACGCCCGTTGACGTGCGTGCCGCATTTTCTTTGTTTCGGCCCCCCAATAAATATGTTTTTCTTTTTTAAGGGACTCGTGCTTCTGGCCAGGCGACGCCTTGACCCCCTTTAAAAAACAAACCCTTATATCTACTCGAGTACGCCCTAACCTTCCCCCAAAAACCACAAAAAATTATCGCGAACCTGGATGGCCAAAAGGTACACCAGTTTCATGGCGCCTTGGGTCAGCGAGTGGGACTCCGCCGCGGCCAGCTCCTCCGCGGCAGCCGCCGTCGCCACGGCCACCGCAGCCGCTTCGTCGATTGCCACCTGGTCAACGCCGCCGCCGTCACTGCCTCCCTCAGCCTCTGGATCACACGAGGCATCGGCATCCTCACTGGGCTCCTCTTCCACCGCAACACCGTCGCGCTGCTGCTGCTGTCCTGCTGGAGGGTCGACGGGGGAATGGGGGGAGAGAGCTAGCACCCCGGCGGAAGCAACCGAAGTCACCGCCGATGCCTTTCCAAGCGTCGCGCTCGCTGGCCGGGGTTCTACCGCCTCTCTGATCGCCCCCGGCGAGTGCTTGATCGTGGTGTCGAGGATTTCCTGCGGGTGTGTTTGTGTGCGGCATTTTTCGGCATGGGGAGAGGGTGACGGAAGAACGGTCAAAACAGATGCCACAATGGCCAACGTATCCTACGCTGGGTGCTCGCGGTGCATAATGCTGATGCTAGGCGCGGCGAAGCCGAGCGTTTTTTTCACTCTCCGCCAAACCTCAAAATATATTGAAGCGGGGGGACGAGAGAGAGAAAAAAAGGGGCATTCTCGTATAATTGCAATTGAGCACGGACTCACGAAACAGCACCAGCACACTATGCGCAAACATACCCCCACGGCAAATTAATAAGCAGGATAAAAGATGGCAACGTTTCTCGCAAAGAGCAGCAAACCAGCGACTCTCACACACCTCAACGGGTCAAAAACAAAAATATTGAGCCATCAAAAGCAAGGCACGCGCCTCCGTTCCCCGGCCGCTTTTCCCCCACCCACCCACCCACCTGCAAAATGTTGAAAATGCGCACACGCGCGAGCAGGTCGTGGTCGGCCTCGTGCACCTCCACCCCCCACGCGTCCATGAGGGCGAACTGCAGCGGAGTGTCCCCCAGCTGGGCCGCGGTCTCCAGCTCGCCAGCCAGGAAGGAGTACAGCTTCTCGAACGCTCCCCTCACCTTCAAAACGGCCATTCGATGCGGTGTCGATTCGTTTCGACGACTCGGTTAGTTATTTGACAAAAACAGCGCATGCGTTGTTGTTGATACTACCACGTAATAATTTTACCAGGTACAACAAACAGTACACATACGCCAGCTGTGAATTCGACCGTTTGATTGGTTGATACTCAACTTTGAAAGGTGCGTGATACACAGATATTCATTGAAATCGTAACAGTAATATTATGGTACTGCTGTAGTCAGTGCCGGGAACAGTCGCGACTGAGAGTCAGCGCTGGGAAAAGCCGCGACTGAGAATCAACTCTGGGATAAGTCACGACTGGCCAGCCGTAAATGAGTCAGCGTGAGGGGGGGAGAGTGCTCTACCGGGAAGATGGGCGCGAATCACGCGAACAGGTGAAAAGCAGCGCACTTCACAGGTCGGGTCACTGCTCACGGGTCGGGTCAGGTCGGGTCGGGTCGGGTCGGGCGCGGGTGCGAATTGTTTCGAGCTATCGACATCTATCCGACCCGACCCGCGATACTTGTTTTAACTGGCCGATCCGACCCGACCCGGCCCGTGAGATTGTGAAAGCCTCCTGATCCGACCCGGAGTCATGACCCGTAAAGAGCCTTGGTACTAAGCCCTTCCTCCCTTTTTCTCTGGTAACCATCGCAACCAAACATTCAGTTCCAAACGACTCCCGAACCCGCCCTTGCATGCGCTTGCAACACAAACAGCTCGACAGCGCAGCGCAACGGCCGTTCAAACGAGCTGAGGCAAAACAGACGCACGCGCCGCGACTCCTCCCCGCTCCCCAACAAAATACCGGTCGCCCTCGGTGGGGCAGCAGGCACGTAAGGCACGTACAGAGGGGCGCACGGCATGCCTATGCCGCAAAGCGTTTCCAAACGTAACCATTTCACTATCATTATTACTTAATACTGCTCGGTATTGGCGGTGGTGGTGGTGGGTGATGTCCAAAGAGACCTTTAGTTTGATTCTGTTACACTGTAGTATAGTTTTTAGACACCGGCTGCTCCCGAGCGCCACCCGATCCCCAGCGTACACACGACCGAGCCACGCCCGCCCCTACGCATCAGCTTTCGGTGAACCCCGGCGAAAGAACGGGCGTCGCTGCCAAACTCGGCAAGCGGGGGGCGTCGAAATTTGCGCTCCCAGGGTTGGCAAAAAAATCATGTGTTTATTTTGTATCAGCGGTAGAGCGCTCGGCCGCAGAGGGGGCCAAGGCGTGACTTTGAATCCCACCTGCTCAGTTTTTTTTTCTAGATTTTTTTTAGTGGGTGTGGTGAGCGATTGTATGGGTTTTTAGTGTTTTCGTTTTACGTATGCATGGCGTTTTAGTATGGCTTTTTGTATGGATTTCAGTATGACTCGATCATGGTACCACTCGACCCTTAAGGTGCTGCTGCGTACGAAGTGGGTACACATCTACTGCTGTACATACTGCTGTATTGCTGAAGTACATGGTGTGCGGGTGGATCGATTGGTGAACGATTCGATTGGTTGGCAGATGGGTGGATGCGTGGGTGGGTCGATTAACACGTGGTTGAGTGTTTTCGTGCCTCTGTGTGGGCGGTGGCCCTGTTATTTTTTTGGTAACATTGTGTTGTCCGCTATACCGGCCCCGTCCCGGGCATACATAGTTTCGGCGTACCACCAGTTACTAATAATACTGCTAAAAGTATACCACACTCTTTCCAAGTAACTTGTCCGGGGGGGCTATTGTGGTAAGATTACAAAATCAGAACCCAAGATGGACCTTTTCTTCATGTACAGTTATGTTTACACACCATATTTGGTTCTGATTGCTATTAAGGGGGACCACGGTCGCCCCGGTAGACTAGTGGTCAGCTTCAAAGACTACTGGCATTGGTCCCCAAATTCGAATCCCACCGTGGTGAGATTTTTACTTTATTTGAAAAAATAAAAAGGAACCAATTGCTGAGAGCCTTCGTGGCGTGGGTAGGCGGAATCCGACGCAAGTAAGAGAGTGCTGAAATCTTCTCGCGATAAAAATGCAAGGCAAGTACCGTAGTGGGGAGGGGGGAGAAGAGCCTACTTAGTGACCCCGGATCTGAGTTACGACTAAAGAGGGAGAGAGAAAAAAAGGGCGAGGGTAATAAATGGGATGGACAAAAAAAAAAAAAAAAAAAGTATATAGGACCTACGGTACAGACAAAAAAACTATTTTTTACCGATTTTTACTAACATTAGTTGGTCCTAGTTACTATCGTCCCCCGTAAATAGGTTTTCCCAGTAATACTACAAGAAATGTATGACTCTATTCTATAATATTGTCACAAATATGTCAGCTGTGAGTACGGCCGATGGAGTGGTTGATACTCAACTTCGAAAGCTGCGTGATACGGCGGGCGCGCTTGTTCTATAATTCATTAATAATACGTACCAGGTATATACGTAAGGTACTGTGAATTCGACCTACGATGTAATACGAATACTCGTAGTGGATACTCAGTTTCACAAGTTGTATGGTACGGTCTTCGGCGTGTTCTGCACTCATGCCTCGTGAAGGATAACAGGCCGGCGATCACCTGGATGCTATCAGAGGGTTAACAGGACGATTTTACAAGGGCGATTTCAGGTCCATAACCATTCCTGTGCACTGATATCATAAAACCCGCATAGAGGGGAATACAGCAGTGTGATATTGTTACACGGTTAATAACCATATTCTATGTCGTCAAGACTACTTGTCCCCCAAAGGTATTTTGGGGCGCCACGATAACTGCAAAAAGAAGCATCCCACTCTAAAGTTCAAGGAAACCCTGGATACATTTCTAAAAGGACTGATCCTGGAAGGTGGCACTCCTTGCCCAACCAGAGGCGTTTCTGTACAGGGTCATTGCATCGCCCCGTCGGACACCTCACCCACGTGGGTGAGGTGTCCGACGGGGCGATGCAATGACCCTGTACAGAAACGCCTCTGGTTGGGCAAGGAGTGCCACCTTCCAGGATCAGTCCTTTTAGAAATGTATCCAGGGTTTCCTTGAACTTTAGAGTGGGATGCTTCTTTTTGCAGTTATCGTGGCGCCCCAAAATACCTTTGGGGGACAAGTAGTCTTGACGACATAGAATATGGTTATTAACCGTGTAACAATCCACCCCCCTCCCCTCCCCCTCGTACCTCCTGCGCAGTCGATCGAGGGCATCCTGCCAGCCCGGCGAGGTAGTGTCCTCCCGGTAAAGGCCGCGAGTCCAGGTACTGGCCCATGAGAAGCCCCATCCCTGTGCCCCCCCCGGGCCGCGCAGCCCTCACCGCCGCCTCGCGCGCCATCTGTTCCGTTCCAGCCGGGGGTGGGAAACAAAAACGTGGACAAAAGTGGGGTGCTACGTATAATAAGTAAAAATAAAACGTGACTAAAAACCAGGGTGAAAACAAAATAAAAACTGGACTACTGTGGAGGTAAACAAAAAAAAAGGACGCAAGGGTGGTTGGATGGGATGGCGGAGGAGGCGAGCGGGGCACCAGGGATGCGAATCACGGAGCTGTACGCAGGCACTACGGTGTCTATAGACCCGCCGTGTCTGCAGACCACGGCTTCGCACGCACAGACGTGCACCATGCCTCCCACTGCGGTGCAAAACCTCCCCTGGTGGCTTCCCGCTTAAACAGACCTGAAACCGCTGTACGCATTTCTGATCACCTCCCACTTTTAAGTGCAAAAAACCTGCTGGAACTCCCCTATCAACCCCCCCCCCTCCACCCCCAGTCTACCATGACGTACAACGCCAATACACAGACGAACCTGAAGGGCTATGGGATCCGGCCCAAGCGCCGCCAAGCCGTGCAGAACACCGCGCAGTGCCGGGGGTACGTAGAGCAGCAACGCAGCCTTCACCCCCGACGACCCCTCCCGCCCGGTGGACCCCAGCAGCGACCGAAGCGTTCTCAGTCCGGCCGCGCGCCGCCTCGCCCGCCCGTCCGCCGCGAGCTGTTTCGCCCTCAGCCGGCACAGGTCCACGCCTCCTTTCAGGAAACCCGTCACGAGCGACAGCCGCTCAGCGTGCCTGGTCTCCAGCGCCCGCAGGAGCGACCCCGCCCCCGCCTCGGACACGGACGGGAAACCACCGCCCCATCGCCTGCCACCACCGCTGCCACCGCCGCCGCCGCCGCCGACCGAAGACCCCCCCGACAAGGGACGGCCGCCACTCTGAAGCCCGCGGCTTGACGGAGACGGAGACCGGCGGCGCGGGATGGGAGGCGCGGCGGACGGGGGCAAAGGCGCCGCAGAAGACGACCCCGCCCCCCCAACCGCGGCTGCTGTCGCCGCCGCCGTAAACGCCTTGAACTCCTGTACGAGCCAGCCCACGGGCCTGTCGCCCGTGGCCGGGTGGAGCGAGAGCAAGAAGCGGCAGTGGCGGTTCAGGTCAGCCGCGGTGGCCTCGTAAGGCGTGCCTCGGTCCCTCCTGCTCTTCGCCCAGGACTTAAGCCCCGCCGCCTTCCTCCAGGTCTCCAGGAGGAAGTACGGGGGCACCTGAGAGTCCACCCGCGCCCGGGCCGATTCCGGGGCCGCCGCGAGCGCCGACGCCATCCGCTGCGCCGCCGCCGAGTACCCCGAGTGCCAGAGCATTGCTACCGCCGCGCCCCTAACTCCTCGCGCGATCAGCGGCCCGCCAGTCCTCGCCAACACCGGGTTCTCCCCCACGTGCTTCGAGACCCACTGGGATAGTGCCAAGGCCGGGGACCCCGGCACCCCCTCCACCAAGTCTCTCAGGAACGTTTCGATCGGGCCGCTGCCCCCGGGCCCCATGCCTCCGTCGCCACCGTCCACCATTCCCACGCGCAGGGGGGCGAGGCCGGCGGGAACCGTAGTGGCAGCTTCGGCAGCGCAGACAGTGGAGGCGGTGGTGGTGGCGGCGGCGGCGGCGGCGGGCGGCGCAACAAGCCCCCCGGCCAGCAGGGGCGAATGCAACCAATCCCGCTCGGCGCTGCTAGCGGCACCGTTAGCATTTCCTGCCGCCGCTGCTGCTGCTGCTGCTGCTGCTGCTGCTGCTGCTGCTGCTGTTGCTGGTCCCGCAGCCACCGTCATTGAACCGGGGGTCGCCAGGTCGCCAGGTGACTGCTGGCGACCCTTCCGTCGTACTTCATCTTCCACGGCCGAGCGGAGGTCGTTCGGGGCCTCGCCCCCGTCGAGAGAGCCGATGCCCCCGCTGATGAGCGCACCCAAGAGCTTACCGGCGAGGCACGCAAGCACGACTTGCAGGCGGTTGAGAGCTATGAGGCACCGCTTCGTCTCGTCAGTGAGAGCCTCCTATTGCATTCGGATGTATAAGGGAGGGGGGGGGGCACACAAAAGACGCGCGGGGAGCAGGGTTTGTATGCGGGCGTTGGAGAGGCCAAAGCAAGGTGAGCAAGGGAGAGGGAGGGGAGAGGTAGAGGGGGCGGGAGCGAACTGCTTGTATCACCCTTTCCTCGCGGTAGACGTTGCGGGTGACTTACGTCAGGCATTTAGGGGGGGGGGGGGGTTCAGTCGCGGACGCATGCCCAGGACGAACAGGCAAAGAAAAACATCAAAAGCAATACAATCAATAGACGGAGTACAAGCCACGGAAGCCTTCGATTAGGGTTGGTGGTTGTTTTCGTATCTGTCAAACTGTGTTCGCTGGTGGAATAGAAAAAAAAAAAACGCAGATTATTCGGTCGGACGGTGTGCGGATCTGCGGCTTAAAATGTTTCTGTAGGGTCTCGGACCCCGCCAAATACGAGGGACCACAGTAGCCAGAACCCACAACGGACCCAAAAATTATGTATACGCCCGATTGTTCACACATCATATTCGGTTCTGAGTATGGCCACCCGTAATAGCTGAAAAAGTGGCCGCGATATTTCAGACGGCCGTACAAGTTCATCATCTCTCTTCGCTCACCAACACAAAAAAAAAAAAAAAAAAAAACTTGAGCAACGGACGTGGTTGACTGACCCGCCAGAGAGCGCGCTTGAGGCCGTCCACTTCCCTCAACGTCGCCCTGAGAGCTCCCGTCAAGGTCGCCCCCAACCCTAGCTCGGGGTCGTCCACCAGGTGCCACTGGGCCAGCGAAGCCACGAGCGGGGACAAGAGGCCGCCAGCCTTCAGCAGCGGGTGCTTCAGCGCCGCCGTCACTCTGCCGGAGCGTTTCGACGGAGGAGGGGGGGTACTCATTATCATGCATGGCCGTAGTTTTTTTTTTTTTGGGGGGGGGTACTCATTATCATGCATGGTCGCAGTCGTATAATCATAGGCCCTCCAATTCCCTACCATGCTGGGAAGGAGCACGTCGGGTCTTCACCGACCAAACAGGCATCGCTAGCACCAAGCGCAGGGGGGGGGGGGGGGGGGGGGCGGGGGTGTTACTCAAGTCATGTATGGCCATAGTCGTACGGGGGGGAGGGGGAGAAAACGCTGCCTGTGAGCGGGTTGCTGCTGTGGGTGTGGCGAAGAGAGGCGCAGACCTCGCGTCAGGTCGGCGAACAGACTCTCGCGGCACGAGTAAACCAACCAAACAAGAGGCTTCGGTATCCGGAGCACTGATGAAGGGAGGGGGAGGGTATCTCGAGAAATACCAAAAGAACCGAATTGCGAGCTGATACGAAGTACGTATGTACGTCTTGCCCAGTGCAAACAGAAGAATGAGGCTTTCGTTGCGACCAAAACCAACATACCAGCAAAAATTCGAATGAAAAAAACATCAACCCCCTCCCTCCCCTCCACTCCGCACGGCACTCACGATATTAACTACCCCTGAGCCCTCAAAAAAACGACTTATCACCTGGCCACCACGCAGAAACCATCGTCCGTTTCGTCTCCGCCCTCGCTCCCCATCCCCTGTCCCGCCTCGCGCAGCACGCCGGTGGCCGTCTTCAGCGCAGCGCAAACGTGCTCCACAAGAATAGGGTCGGGGTACCCCAAGGGAAGCGCCTGAGTCGCAACCGCGCCGCCCCCTGGCCCGCCCCCGCCCCCGCCCACCATGCCGTCGGTCAAGCCACCGCCGCCGCCCATTAGGCCCTGCAAGCTGCGGTAGCCCCCACCCCCACCACCGGCAGAGGCTGCCGAGGCAGAGCTACTGGGGAGGGTCCGCGGCATGTCGTACCCGTCGTCCGCCCTCCGCGGCAAGAAGGTAACCGAGTCTCCCGGCTGGTGCATCGCAAACGCCGGCCACAGGGTACCCTGCGGGTCTATCCCGCCGCCGCCTCTACCGCCGCCGATGCCGCCGATCGGGGTAGCCGCGGCAGCGGCGGCGGCAGCTGCCGCGTTCGCTGCAGAAAGAGAGGCCGCGCCCCGACCGTCAATTCTAGCCTCCCTGCCGCCCCCACCACCGAGGCTGATGCCCCCCCCTGCCACGACTCCGATGTCCTCGTAAAGGTTGTTCATGGCCGGCCCGAAGTCTTCGCCCGTGTCCGCGTTCCCGACAGACAAAAGGCCGATGTCCGTGTTGAGGGTGAGCTCCACCGTCATGCCCGCCAACATGCGCGACCCGTACCCCGACCGCAGCCGCGACCCGCCATGGTAGAGGTCTTGGCTCACGAGGTAGCCCCAGCCGTGTCGGTCGGCCCCCAGGTAACTGCCGAGCGCGGTCTGGCGCGTGGCGACGCCGAGGAAGACATGCCCTCGGCGATTGACGCTGTCGAGGCGCACCCGCCACCGGTGAATGCCGCTGCCTCGAGGAAACCCGTAGCTCGCAAGCGCCACACCCCACCCGCGTGCCGGACCCTGCAAGCGCCATGAGTCGGGAGGAGATCAGTTAAACGCGGGATGGGAGACCGTTCGGGGTAAGCGTTTATTTTCGAATTTCATGCGCCTTAGGGATAAAATCGAAATGAAAACCTCAGCTGTTGCTCCTGCTGCTGCTACTTATTGTTTTCCACTCGGAGCGAAGAACTCCTACAGCCCACAGCTTTCCGCGAAAACCACGCGCAAAAAACACCAGCGACAGAATCCACGAAAACAAACGAAACATGGTCCGACTACGAATAAGGCGTCAAAGCTGTAGATATCTGAATCTTTTTCTCCAACAACGTCAATCTCCAAAAAACTCTACCTTCCGCCCGTCCCCTTCAATACACCGCACAGCCCAGCCCACGCAAGCAAAAAATCAAGAAATATTCCATCGCAAGGACTTCCCACCAACGTCACCCCAACCCACCCCCCTCCCACCCAGCCCACCGCACCTGCTCAAGGGTGCACCCCTCCGGCCCAGGCATTCCCGGCCGCAGCGTTCGGTGGCAAAACCCTGGATCAATGGCCACCGGCACCACGACGGGCGGCGCGTTTCCCCCGCCGAACGCCCCGCCCCCTCTACCGCCGCCGCCGGCAAGCGCGGGGTTAACCGGCGCGTGGGAACAGCGCACCCAGTCCCACTTCCTCGCCCTTCTGGTCGAGCCCACGAAGGTGTCGGCGGCGGCGTCCTTGCCTTCCTGGTCCTCGTCCTCGTCTGCCTCCTCCTCCTCTTCGCTCACGGGCGGCGTGCCGCTGACGCCCCACGCGCTGGCGATGCTACCGCTCGCTCTGCCAATCGCTGCCGCCGTCGCCGCAGCTACAGCCGCCGCTCCAGAGTTAGCCTCGGCTGCGGCAGCAGCAGCAGTGGTGGCGGCGGCGCTGGCAGCGGGAGAGAACTCGGCCGGGTCCCACGCCCTAGTCATGACGGCCTGAAGCCGAGAAAGGAGGGACAGAGTCGCCTCTAGCGTCTCCGGCAGACGCTTCCAGCGTTCGCCACTGCCACCCCCTCCGCCCAGCTCCTCGCCGTCGCCCCCCATTCCCATCCCGTACTCCGCTTCGCGGCCCCTCGCGCTTGCCAGGGTTCTGGCCGACGCCATGGGTCGTTCCGCGTCGCTCTCCCTCCCCCCCGCCGACCAGGAGATGCTGCCGCGCCGCGCCCAGTACTGACGCCGCCGGTCGCTGTCACCGCCGCCGTCGCCGTCGTGTGACAAGTCGTGCGTCACGCGCAGCAGTAACCTAAGAAGCTGCGAGGAAAGACGGCGGCAGCAGCGGCGGCGGCGGTGGCGGCGGATGAAACGTAATCGGAACAGAGTCAGTCATCGCGGCGGTGGCGTAGCCGAGGAGGGGGAGAGGGGCGATGAGGAGGGCGGGGTGGGGGACGAGGCTGGGGTAGTTGTGGTGTTTCTCGTGGGCCTTAGCATCGGGCCACGGACAGAGCGTTCTTTTAGGGGGGGTGAGCGGGTGGGCGTACTCATTGCCATGCATGGCCGTAGTCGTATGAACATAGACCCTCGCATAAGAACAATGCCGGGACGGAGCACGCCGAGTATTCACCGACCAGGCAAGGTGGGGGGGCGCAGAATGAGGGGGCATGGAGTGAATTGACACACGACACGAGGCGGAACGTGGAAGTGTTGAGGGCTTAAGCTTTATTTTTACCCATCCGCCGGAGGATAAAACAAAAGAAAGAAAAAAAGACAGACATACAGACAGACAAGACATAATAACACTAACTCGGGGTGCAGGCACCTCGGGTACCAAGCACATCGGGACGCTGTACTTCAGGCAGCTAAGAACCGCTGCCAATAAAATATCACAGAGAAAAGCTTCACAAAATGCAAAAACAAAATAACCTGAGACCCTTGAGGCTCAGGCAGCAACGGCAGACCACATCGGGACAACAACAATTCTGAGACGAAGCAGTAGCTGCGATTTTCCGCCAACCCAAACGACTCAAAGTACGATGGACGCACGCTAGGGAGACGCAAAGCCTTCTGCCGAGAACACACAACCGACAGTGGTAACGCACGTCCGAGAGATGCTGCGTGCGCTTCTGCTGCGCGAGGTCTTCCGGCGTCAGGTGGATCCTCCTCGCGGCCCCGCGGACGGGTGGCGGGGCGAAGTTCCCTCCGAAGCTCTCCACAAACGCCCTGTACGCTCGCACCACCGCCTCCGGCTTGTACGCCTGCCGTTCGCAAGAGACCACACACAAACATCCGAGCGCGCGGTCGAGCGCGGGGGGAGGCGAGGCGAGGCAAGGGGAGGGGAGGGGAGGGGAGAGGGTGAGCACTTTCGCTTCAACGGTTATGCAGCGTAGGCGCCCAAATTCAAAACACAAAGCTTGCACATCGGGTATGGCACAAGAAGAGGCATCTACGTTAGAACGGGGCTCGTGCAAGGCGTGACCGCTGGTAAGAGCGGGGAGAGGGGGATCAGACAAAAGGGTCAAAAGGTAGCGGGGGATCAGATGGAAACATTTCAAGGATAGAGAGCGAAGCGATTTAGAAAAGGCATTGCCGATCGGATTGTGAACTTGGCCGTCCGGACTTTTGACTGAACTGGCATAAAGGTGGAACCACGGCGAAACAAAAAAAACGCGCGGGGGCTCGGTGTCACCTTCACCAAGGCGTTCTCTGCGCCGGTGATGCGCCTCGGCTCTCTCCACTCCTGCGGTGCGTTGTTCTTGATGAACCTCAGCACCTCCCTCGTCGTAGGCGCCTCGTAACCGTCGCCGTCCGGCCCCGCCGCGATCCCCTCCCCCTCCTCCGGCATCAGAGCGGCCTCAACCTCTTCCACGGACCACTTCAGCTCCCCGCGCCCGCACCGACCCTTACTGCCAGCTTGCCCCTGGCCCTTGGATCTCCCTCCGCCCGCTCCCTTACCACCGGCACTTTCGCTCCCGGCGCTGCAGCTTCCGCTGCCACCGCTACCACTGCCTCCGCCGCGGCCACCAGCTCCACCGCCGCCACCATCGTCGTCCCTGGTCGACCCGTCTTGCGTGAGGGAAGGCGCTCGCAAAACCTTGAGGTCGTAGCAGGGTCTCTGCGCGGGGTCAGCGGAGTCGCACACCCCCCAGCGGTACACGTTGACGGCGCCCTTCTCCCACATGACGCGGACAGCGTTCCTCCTGGGTATTCCAGCGCCACCGCTACCGAGCACCTCCGTATCGGCGGCGCCGCCGCGCGCACCACCACCATCATTACCACCGCGCGAACCAAAGCGGCCGCCGCCACTGCCGCCGCCGCTTCCACTACCTTCGACCTCCCGCGCCGCCGCCCGGCCCCACGTCGCTGGCGCCACGACAAGCCCACGCCCACCGGCATCCCCGTCCTGCCCGCCCCACACCCAGTCCGGGCCGCGCAAGACAACGTCTCCGGCTCGAGGAATGTCCACGGTCGGCCCGCTCTTCCACAACTCCGACCCGTCGCTGCCGTCATCTCCGACTGCGCTGCGGACGCGGGGCACGCCGAGCCTTGGCGGCGCGGACCCTCGCTCCCCGCCACCGTCCGGCGGCGGGACCCCTGCCGCCGCCGCCGCTGCCGCCGTCGAAGCCGCGGTCGCCGTTGCTTCTGCCAGCAGGCGCTGCTTGAGGGCCTGGCCATGCGCCTTCTCGGCGGAGCGTACCTTGGCCGCCACGTACGACGACACGTCGCGCACGGTAAGCGGAGGCCTCACGGTCTCCGGCACGAGAGAAAGGAGGAGATTCGGGTCCGAGCAGACGGCGTTGCAGACCCCCGCCAGGAGCGCGGCACAGCCTTCCTCATCCATGTCGGCCGGCAAAGGTCCCTCGGCGGCCGCCGACGCCGCCGCCGCCGCCGCCGACGCTCCTCCCTCGCTTCCTGTGGCAATGGAACCGGACCTCCCGTCCCGCCCCTTGCTCTCCATAACAGCTATCTCACCCTGGCAGTCTTCTTCGCCTTCTCCCCCAGCCCAGAGGCGGAGGAGGGCGGTGAGGAGACCGACCTTCTGCGACGCCTCGGGCAAGAAAATGTCGAGGCCCTGCCCCACGATCTCGGCCGCTTCGTACCGGACCGCGCGTCTCAGGGAAGCCATCTCCTCACCCCCCTCCTCCTCCGGCTGGGACCTGTCTCTTATACACATCTCTGCCCCCCTCCTCCTCTCTCCCCTCCCCCACCTCCTCCTCTTGCTCCTCCTCCTCCTCCTCCTCGTCAGGGCCGGTAGGCACGACATCCAAAACGCCGCCCGCGTAGTCCAACAAAAGCGACAGCAGGCCGGACGCGAACGGGCTGCCTTGGCCGCCGCGGCTTCGCCCGGACCCGCCTCCCCCACGCCCGCCGCCTCCCTCCCTCCGCCCCTCGGAGGACGAGGAAGGCCCACTTGACGTCCCAAGGCCAACGGTACCGGGCGAGATTCCCGCCGCGCGCAGGTAGTACATGTTAGCGCGGAGCAGCCGCAGCGTGCAGAGGCCTGCGACGAGAAGGTCGCGCGCCCCCCACGTCTCCGGACTGGCAGTCGGCTCCGTGTCTGGCTTTCGCTTGGAGGCGGCGCCGCCGCTGTTTCCCCTCGAGGTAGGGGTCGAGGCGGCGCTGCAGGCGTTGTCGTCCACGTCGGGTCTGAGGCCCTCCGCGATGGCCGCCAGCTGCCAGAGAATGCTCCGGAGGAGAAGGTAGGTGCGCACCTGATGTCCCAACGGAGCGCGTTGTCATGGCGGGGACTCAGTGAAAGGGGGTGTCATGCGTAGCTAGTCATGCGCTTGTAAGTGAGCGTGTGCGCGTGCGTGTGCGTGTGCGTGTGCGTGTGTGTTCGACGCACGCTACGCTAGAGGTGCACCATATTGATTATGAGGGTGGTCACTTGAGGAGCTTTCTCGACCTCGCCCAAACAATTGATTTCTGGATGAAAATAAAAAGCGCTACTCGTATGTCCCCGATGAACAATAGCATGGCCTAAGTATACAAATCAATGGTTTTGCAACACGAGAATGGAAGTCCGAAGTTTTTTTTGGGGTTAAGACCAAACGTTATAGTACCACTTTGTGGCTTTTTTTTCTTCCCGACTTTTATTTCGCCAACTAAAGATAAAGGATGTGCAGCAGCAGTGCCTATGGCCAAAACAACATAGTACTCGTATGTATTCAAAATATGGTACGTATCGCTTTCGTATACGTACCCGGGGTAAGTCATACGTACATATTATACGTATCGTTCTCGTATATAGTGCAAGGCATGTATTATCGTATATATTAGCGGAACAATAAAAGAGCCAACCAAGATAATGGCGTATTGTGCCTGGCATCATCTCAGGGGTCAGATGATAGCGAGACACCCCTTTTTGTTGGATTTTTCAATCTTGGGGAACATAGTGGCCAACTTTATGCTCCATACGAGGGGTACACCCATTTTCTTTGGCACTATGTTGCGGATAAGATTATGAACGAGCCACAAAGTGGTACCATAACCTTTGGTTTAAGGGCCCGAATTAACGAGTATAAAATAAATTCAATTTGGAAAAAAAGAAATCAAATTCGCTTTTCATTGGTCAATACATGCACCAGCACCAAATATTATGCCCCCAAGATCCTAATCTTTGGTGCTGGTGCGTGTGTTGACCAATGAAAAGCGGATTTGAATATTTTTTTTTCCAAATTGATTTTTTTTCTTCTTCGTTAAAACGGGCCCTAAGGAGCCCAATCCTTCAGAAAACGTTGCACCCAAACAGTGCTGCCTCTATCGTTTGTGCCTTTACGCCTTTACGAGTGTGCGTATGCATGTGTGTGTACGAACGCGTCGAACAGCTTCATCAACCGCAAACGCAAGCGGCGTCTCTACCTGACGCGTGTGCATTCGAGAGATGCCATTTCTTCTGCCTGTCAAGAAGAGGCCAAGAGGTTGGCGTGGACAGGATCCACACAGGGAGAACACGAAAAGGTCTGCCGTACGCTCTGGGGGGGGGGGGGGGGGGGGGCGGGGGGGGGGGGGGGGGGGGGGGGGGGGGGGGTCTCCGGGGAGCTGAGTACGAGCCAACCACAAAACTCCAAGCACGACGTTCCCTTAAGTAACCAACATTCCCTCGCAAATAACAGAAACAGGACACCAGAAACACATATATATATATATATTATGCAAAACACGCGACACACCTCTGGCTGAACAACGGCCTTGAGCGCCCGCTCTTCCCTCCGCATGAGCTGCAGCTGCACCCTCGCCTCCGTCCGAGCGCCACGCGGCGGCGGCGGCATCATCCTCTCCAGCAGAGGGTCCCCCTGACACGGCGCCAGATACACCGAGCACTGCTGGTAAAGCTTCCCGAGGACCCCGAGCAACGCTTCCCTCGCAGACACTCCCCCCCGGGGCGAGCCTCCTCCATCGCCGACAACGGCACCCGGATCACCTACTATGGCGGCGTAGGCGTCGAGAGCTGCCGAAGCACCCGCCAGCGTATCTGGGCAAGCCGCAGGGCGCGGCGGTTTAATTATCTCCCCCTCGCCTCTCTCTCGTTCCTGCTTCCAGGGGCCAGACGCGTCGCCCTCCTCCTTCCCCTCTCCTCCCCCCTCCCCCTCTTCTTCCTCCTCCTCCTCCTCCTCCTCCTCTTCGTCGCCGGCAGTGGAGACGGACCTCCAGCCGAGAGACCGCGCGAGATCCGTGTCCCCGCCCAAGCTCCGCCCCGGCACCGTCGACTCTCCCGCCGCCGAGCCGTCGCTGGCAGCTGCTAGCGACACGGCCTCCCCCTCCCCATGCCGCTCTGACCTTTGAGCAACAGAAGAAGGGGAAGCCGCGGCTCCAACAACAGCGGCGGCCGCGGCAGAAACGGAGACCGAAACCGGGACGGCGGCCGGAGCATCGGCGGAGGGCCTCTCACCACCGTGGTGGGCGTTTTCGTAGTCGTCGGGGTCGAAGCAGGGGACCCACGCCCACTCGCCCGCGAGCTCAGCGTGGCCCTCCGCCCCCGTCCCCCCGACAGTCCCGCCTGCGGCCACCGCGGCCGCCGCCTCGGCCGCGGCCTCTGCCGCCGCTGCCCTCGCACCTCGCGAAGGCTTGGGCGGGTGCAAGGGTCGGGAGTTGCGGAGGACGGACCCACTCCCCTCGTCGGCCTTCCACAGGCACACGAGGGTGGGATCGGCCTCGAGAACACCCGACCTGCCAACGAAGCGCTGGACCAAAGCGTCGGAGGACGGTGACGACCAGACCCGAACCTGCGCGATCTCACCTCGGAACAGTCCCGTCACCGCATCGTGATCAGGGCTCGGGCTCGGCGTTGGCGCCGGCGCGGGCGCGGGTGATTCAGGCGTCTCGCTGCTCTCCGGTGGGGGCGCGGCAGGCTCGGCTGAAGACAGGGTTTTGGGGAGGGGCGGACATCGATCGATGAGGGTGTCATCCGTAAAGGAAAGCGAATACGGGAATCCAGGCACACGGGCACACGCTAGGGGGGTAGGGGGGCGGCGAAGCGTCCATCGACCCAGCGTCCGTTGGTTTTGGGACATCGGGATCGTGTTGCTAACAAGGGAGTACGTGTCATACGAATACACGACACGAGAAGAAAGCATACGAAATTGAACCGTCAGCAAAACGCGCAGTCAGGCGAGCAAGAAAAAAGGTAGTAACAAATTCGCAAGAAAAATCAACAAACACAAGAACCGTAAGAGACAGTTAAGAGAAAGTCAATAAAAGAGAAAATAGAAATAATAACACACGGGTTGAATGAGAAGAAGACAAAAAAACTATAGGCTTGCATTGCCAGCCTACACCCACGCGCCCACGCAAGCACTTGCTTGGCTTTGGCGTGCTCTTGGCTTCGAGAGAAGAACGAGCGCATTCCGATCAGTCAACACTGTGTGTCAACTGCTCACCGTTAGCGTTCGCGTCTTCATCTTTCTGGGACAACTCTGCCACGGTCGTCTCTGTTTGCTTTCCACCAATCAAGATCGGGCCCGGCTGTTGGTGCTGCTGATGGTGATGTTGCTGTTGGTGCTGCTGCTGCTGCTGCTGCTGCTGCTGCTGCTGCTGCTGCTGCTGCTGCTGCTGTTGCTGTTGCTGCTGCTGATGTTGCTGCTGCTGCTGCTGCTGTTGCTGCTGCTGTTGTTGCTGCTGCTGATGCTGATGTTGATGCTGCTGCTGATGCTGCTGCTGCTGCTGCTGCTGATGCTGCTGCTGCTGCTGGGGTGGCTGGGACTGTACCGCCTTTCGAGCCCAGTAGTTGGGGAGGGTGGACTTGTGAACAACAACGCCGTCCACATAGAAAATTACCTGCGCAGTCATGCAAACGGCGCAGAAATTCAATCAGGTCTCGAAGTCGTCACGTATGAGTGGGCGGCGCACGCAGCGCAACCTTCACAAACGAAACACTCAACAAAAAAACGCGTGATGTCCACTTCCTCTGTTTGCCGAAGGCGACCATGACGCCCTCGAATGGGGGAAAGAGGAGAGACAGGTAATAGGGAGGAGATTGGGGGGCAAGGAAGGAAGGAAGGAAGGAGGGGGGGTAGGGAAAGCACCTTGTGAAGGCGACCGACGNGGGAGGGAGGGAGGGAGGGAGGGAGGGAGGGGGAGGAAAGGAGGGAGGGAGGGAGGAGGGGGAGCAGGGAGAGGAGGCGACACCAGAGAACGCGCGTCGAATGAAAAGCGCCCCGCGCGCGTCGTTTCGCGATATCGGCGATCGGCGGCGGTTTCTATACAAAAACGCGGCTCTTATAAAAATACATATATCAACCGATATCCTTGCTTACACATAATGCAGTACGACTGGCACAGTAAGCAAGTAAATGGGCAGCAAAAAAAAAAAACGTCGTACGTACCTTGTCCACTCCTTGAGCGCTGTTTCGCACCACTGCGGCCGAGAGCTTGAACCAAGTGCCCTGCGGGGGCAGGACGCCGTCGGGAGTGGTGTGCGCCGCCCCGCCCCCCGACGCCTCCGGGTCACTCAGCCGCAGGGTGGCCTTGGCGCCCTCTATGGACAGGCAAAACCCGGACACCCCCCCCTGGCTCAGGATGACCGACTCTCCCTCGTCCGAGCGAGCCCCGTCGCCTCCCGCGGCCGCCTCCGCGGCCGTCGAATCAGGGCGGATCAGCGCCTCCAGCAAAAACACGTCTAAGGCTTGGACAAGAAAGTTCGGTTGGCGGGCCACAGCCCACCCCCGCCCGTCGAACCGAACGCACCTCGACACCGCGGCGTCTTTCACGGCCAGCACGCCTCCGGGGATGCCTTTCGTTCGTCCCTGGTTTTCCCCGTGGGCGGCGGCGTTATCCGCAGCCTCGCCGGGCGTCTTCGACTTGTTCCGCCAGAATGCCTCGACCGTACCGCGGGCGCCGCCAGCTTCGCGAGGTGACTCAGGCTCCCCCCCATCCTCGCTCCCCCCGGCGCCACCCCCGGCGCCGTGCATGCCAGCCGGCGAAGACCTCCCCTCTTGACCCAGGCCTAGCGCCGCCTCGAACGCGCGTTCCGCCGCCCTGCCGATCATCGCGGTGGGTGCCCTGTCCGCTGCGCCAGCCGTAGAGCCGCCGTAGCGGGACCGCTTCTCCCTGCTGTTGCTGTTATTATTGGTGGGAGACGCCGCGGCCGAGGGAACCCCGCCGCTCACCCCTCCTCCTCTAGCGGGGGGCTGCGATCCCAGAGTTGCGATCAGACCGTCGGGGGGGAACTGGAACGGGGTCTCGCCAAGGTTAATGCTGATCCCGTCGGCCGAGGAGGCGCAGCTGTAAGCCGGGCACAGGGCCCAGTCGTCGTCGGGCTCACCCGCCGCCGAAACCGCCGTCGTGAATATCGGCGCCGAGGCGTTGCCGTTGACGGGCCGGCCGTTCAGGAAGAAGTGCAGCTTCATCGAGCCCTTCTCCCCCCCCGCCCCGTCTCCGTCTGTCTCCACGAGGTCCGCGAGACAGCCGATCACCGCCCCGGCCCCCCACAGTTGCAGCGGCGCATCCCCGGCTCTCGGAAAAGGCGACCTGGGGAGCTTCATGATTGCTGTCGCGCGCCCTGGACGTGCCAATGGTAGCGGGGGCGGAGGCGGCGGCGGCGGCGGCGGTGGCGGCGGTGGTGGCGGCGGCGGAGCCCCGATACGGTCCGGCGGGGTGGACGGTGCCTGTGCCTCCTCACTTTCAGCACTCTCAGCCGCGGCACGGTCGACCCCGGGAGAGGCTGGCGGCGCAGGAAGGGGTAAGGACGGTGGCGGCGTGGGTGCAGACGGTGGCGGCGTGGGTACAGACGGTGGCGGCGTGGGTGCAGCCGCCGGTGGCGAGTACTCGATCGGGTTCCCACCGTCTTCTCCTTCCTGTTCCATGCCGAACGGAGTGTCCCGAAAGAGCCCGCCGAGAGCTAGGAAGATGGAGTCCGCGGTGTCTTCTTCCTCGTCCCCGGCCTCCCTCCTGTCCTCGCCGTTCGCATCCCCGCTCTGGCTCTCCCTCGCGCTGCTCTCGCCAGCCCTCGTCTCCCGCGGGGGCCGCTCTTCCCCCTCCTTGCTCCCCTCTCCGTCCTCCTCGTCCTCTTCCGCCTCTTCCTGATCTCCACCTCCCCTTCCTCCGCCGCCGCCTTGTTTTTCTTCTTCGTCCCCACCTCCCTCCTCCCCCTCGCCCCCCCCCTTCGCCTCCGGGTTGTCCTTGAGTCGGTCCCGGGACGCCTTCACGAGTGCTTCAACCCTCGCTGCGCGGACGCGGCCAGCCCCGTGGTAACTTTTGCCCGGGTTGTATCCACAGATGCCCCAGGAGTCGTTGCCGCAGCCAAGCTTGGGGACGGGCGCGTCGCGATCGCGGTTGTCGCCGCCGTCCCCGTAGCTCAGAGCGCCGCGGCTGAAGGGCCCGTTGCAGCGAGCCCAACCGACGCGCGTGCCTTTGCTGGGTCCGACGAGGGTCACCTCGTAGTACCAACGCCGGCGTTGCTTGACCTTCCCGTGTTTGGTGGTGGTGGTGATGGTGGTGGTGATGATCGTGGTGATGATCGTGTTTTTTAGGGCCATGGTGATGAAGGTGATGACGACGAAGGTGACAATGATGACGATGACGGTCATGACGATAACGGTCATGACGATAACGGTCATGAACCATGATGGTTATTATAACGATCATGACGATCGCGAAAATACGGTTATCGTTATCGTGGTGGGTGCGAACGACGTACAAGGGAGACGGGCGCGCGGGGGGGGGGGGGGGGGGAAGGGGGGTGGGGGGGGGCGCGAACGGGCGGGCCTCCCGGGGGGGGGGGGGGGGGGAAGGGGGGTGGGGGGGGGCGCGAACGGGCGGGCCTCCCGGGGGGGGGGGGGGGGGGAAGGGGGGTGGGGGGGGGCGCGAACGGGCGGGCCTCCCGGGGGGGGGGGGGGGGGGATAAGGTGGGTTTGCGGTCGGCAGTACAGTGCGGCATCACGAGGGGGGGGGGAGGGGGGGGCTACATTGTGCGCATAGTGGATCCCGAGCACCGGGGCGCTCTTTCAAGCCAGGAGAAGAGGATAGCTGCAGCATTTATTTTCGGTTCTATGGCAAAACGCACAGCGGCTGTCATACGGGCCAAACAAGAAGGGCACCACGAGATGCTCCGTTAGTTCAAAGCAGTATTACTCGTTGTATACCTACAATAAGCAACGGAATTTTCCATCGGGGTTTGCACTTTCTTTTTTACCAGGAGGCATTTTTGGGGGGGGGGGGTAAAAGGCGTTTCATAAAGCTCCCCAAAAGAGAGCCTACACAAGTATCGGTTTGTAGCATGCGTCCTCCGCTCCGTGCTGCGATATCTCGATGCGTCAACCGCAAGCATGATCAAGGAAAATCCTAGCACTCCGCGCACACGGACTATTCTAGACGTCTCACTTGCACGCCAGTCACCACCCCGGAAGATTCACCACTGGCCTCGAGCCTTCCCCGCATGTCTGCTTTCCCGGAACAAACGGTCAGGCTAGGCAAGCCCCGCAGAGACACCATCCGCTCCCTGTACTTCTCTCTCCGCAGAATCTCCATCATGTCCGACCACCCGGACAACCCCCTGCCCGCAAGCGCCCGCAGCGGGCTCGTGCTAAGCGTCAGCCCGTTCCTCTCACACGCTTCTTTTTTTGATGAACTCCCTGCGGCCGTCGCCACCACCACATGGCCTCGCCCTGTCCGGCTGCTCTGCTGTGATGACGTAGCCTGGGGAGTTCCACTCCATGCTGAGGCTTGCGTGCCGGGATCGACGACGCACAGAAGCGTCTTCACGAGGATAAGGGCAGACTGTAGAGAGCCGTCGGCGGCCGCTCGCTCAGCGAGACGGTTCATCTCCCGCGATACATCCAGCGGGGAAGATCGGCCTGCCCCTCCTCCCGCCGACGGAGACCCTCCCGCCCCCGCCCCCGCCACCGCCCCCGACTGGCTTCCTCCATTTTTTTGCCTTCGACAGGCCGCGCTTCTTAGCCTTGCCTCCTTTGGACCCTTTGCTGTCCTTTCGCCGGCTACCGCCTCCAACGGGGCTAGACGCCGCGCCGACTGAAGACCCTTTCGAGCTTGCGCCGGCACGAGAGCTGTTGCCCCACAACGCCCCCCCCCCTCCGCTGCCCCCGGCAGACGATGCGCCACCCTTGGTGGTCTTGAGAAAAGGATGGCAGAGCAGAGATCGACGGAGCACGTGGTCCAGTTCCCCGTTGAGTATCGCGCGGAGCACCGGCTCGAAAAGTCTCTGGTCTATCACGCCACCGCCACCGGCGCTCTCGGCGTCGCTGACCGCCGGAGCACGCTCGTCGGCGCCTTCCCCTTGCCCTGCCGCACCCCACCGCGGTTGCTGTTGCTGCTGTTTCCGCTGTTGGCCAGAAGGTGAGCTGGGCACGGGGACACCTGACGGGGATGTCCCACCTCCCCCTCCCCCTCCTCCTCCTCCTCCCCCTCCCCCGGCCGCCAGAGCCGAAGGAGAGAGGACCGACCTCATTGGCCAATCACGGTTGCGCACGGCGGCTGTAACTTTCGCGAAGTCGTCCATGCTCAGGGTTTGCGGCGGGGGGAAGGGGACGCCGCCGGCCTCCTGCCTCGAGTGCCCCGTTCCCGGGATCACCGAAGCAACGGCCGTGTCGCTGCGCGGGCTCGCTGACGCCCGGCGTTCCTGTGTGAGGACATGGGTGAGCGCCTCCACGGTATCACCCCTCCCGCATATCTGGGGTTCCAGAGCGGCGTTGGAGGGGGGGGGGGGGGGGGGGGGGGGGGGGGGGGGGGGGGGGGGGGGGGGGGGGGGGGGGGGGGGGGGGGGGTCCTGATTTGCCGCAGTGTGGCTTCGCTTGAGCGTTTTCGCTGATGAAACCGTGCTTTGTAAATGACCATAAGTGAAGGGGGTTCCAGGTTGTATTCATACTTTTATGTTCATACAAGAAACGTATACCCCTTGGGTCCGTTTTTTCCCCATCAAATAAGGGCTCTACGGAATAAAATTGCGGTGCAATCAGTGCACACCCCGGATTGAGAAGGGTGAAACGCTTACCACTCTCCGTGGAAAACCTTTCGTTTCTTTCTTCCGACATCTTCCCTTCGTATATATATGCATAATACGCCTTGCTTGCCTGTTTTCACTCGGTGGTGCCGGTGGACATTACGTCTATTTATCGTGCAACGCTACGAACGCTTCAAAGCGCCGTTTTATTTCATGGAAGTTTGTTTGATACTGCTGCGTGTACGTAGTCAAATTGCACCGCGCGTTACATATAAATAGAGCATGTTTCATCAGCTGTGTAACCTCCTCGCTCTCTTCATGAAAACAGTTGAACGCCCATCGCTTCTCCTGCTGCCCGCGCGCGTCCGCCAAGCTAAACGACCTTGTTTTGGTTCGTCGGATGCTCTGCGCGCGTCGCACAAAACTGACTTGTTCCTGCCTGCGGTTTGGCATACCATGGTCACCAGCGAGCGCGCAAAGGCCCCTGGCTTTCGATGCACCCGGTTCGAAAGGGGCATGAGCCGAGCCAAAAGTACAGCGCGGTGCTGTATATACGTATATATCATACGTGGCAGCACTTGCGTGATCCATCGTATTCCAAGGAGCTTCGTATGATACCAGGAGGTGCGAACGAACGCGACATGACAGCAGTAGTAGTATTTTTTTACTCCTGTTTTGTATGATGCGCGTTTTGGGAAGATCGAGCGACGAATTCCCTAGAAGGGCGGGTAACAGGCCTAAAGTCACAAGCAAGTCATGTTGCAATTTACAGGTAGTAGTTATTATTCGAGTTAATCGGGGTCACAAAATAATTCCCTGCTTCCTTTTGCTCCTGCTACCGCTACTCGTATAGTTGCGGCTTGCTGCCGGCTTCTCCCAAGGGAGCAAAACGTCAAAGCCATGTGTATACGTACGTGAAAGGGAAGGAAGGTATGACTAACCGAACGTGTGCCTGTTGCATCGGAGCAAAAGAACGCGAGATGACTCGTTTGCGGAATGGAGGGCTTTAGCGTGCCAGCACGGGCAGCAGCGGCATGAGCAGCAGCAGCAGCAAGATCAAAATACAACGCTAAGAGAGAGGCAACTTTAAGTCCTCTTCAGTCTTGAGAGTCCAAGCTCGACGCAATTATCATACGGGAACGAGAACCATGTGTGTGCAGTGTGCAGTGGTTCTGCATAC
The DNA here is from genome assembly GCA_008828725.1 of Saccharina japonica. NCBI lineage: Eukaryota > Phaeophyceae > Laminariales > Laminariaceae > Saccharina > Saccharina japonica. The sequence continues at coordinate 106,684 of MEHQ01001403.1, forward strand.
TGCTGCTGTGCTCGTAGAACGAACTATTCGATTGATCCAGCAGTGAAACAACATTGCGCTTCACCCTACGAGCAGGAACTAGAAGCGCCGCTTGCAGCCTGCATGCACCCGCTACAGCACAGCAGCAACAGCGGCAGCAGCAGCAGCAGGGTCTGCATCGTCTCAGGGACTACTACTGCTGGTTGTACACATGGTTCGTCTGTGCTGCTTCCGCGTACCTGAGACAAGCTCGCGAAGTTGGCACTGAGCGAGCCTCCAGAGGTCTGCTCGCCCATATCACCCAGAAGGGGCAAATCGGTCATCTTCCCTCCCACTTTGCTCTTCCTCCGTTCCCAGACCCTTCGCACATCAACAATATTATGTTTCTGTCGGCCTCAAGTCTCTCTCTGCACTGCAGGATGCACGAAGCGCAGTACGGGGTGGAAAGAAAAATCTGCAGCAACAATCGATCAAATTTTTGACGCGGCCCCTTCTTCTGCACGCCTGTACATGTGCTGCAAACCTTCTTACGCAAAGTCTACGTTGAAAAAATACTTCTTCGACGGAATCACAGCAAGCGCTTGTTCTTCATTTTGAAGGCACGGCAGCAGCACCGAACAGGCCTCCCCCTTCGGTCAATATTCGCGGCCCTGCCAATCTGTTTCTCCCTGGCCTGCCAAGCGGCACCTCGTATAAGAGGGTAGAGATACACCAGCGTGACCACAGGGACTCCAAAATTTGACGAGAGGCGGGGCAATTATCCTCTCGCCGGATCTTTGCCGTACTTGTACACAAACACTGGTTGGTGTCAAGTAAGATCCAAGGGGTGCGGCTGCGGCAGTAGTTCGGGTTGGCGGATTTGACTCCCCGGCAGATACAGCTTCGCTGCCCACTGCTGGTACGAAAGGAAAGCTTGGCTGCATTACTCGTGGCTCAATTGCGTGGCGTGCGGTCGCAACAGCGCGAGCAGGCTTGAAATGGACAACAGCAGCACCAGCACCAGCAGCACCAGCAGCAAACCAGGTACCGGTACTCCTACTGTGCCGCCGCTTCCGTTCGAACCGCGAGCTACACTTCAAGCTCCACCGCCGCCGCCGCCGCTACCGCCGCCGCCACCACCGCCACCGCCGCCACCACCACCACCAGTCGCCGCTCCTCCTTCTCGTCAAACGCTGCCATGCGCTGCACGACCTGCAATTGGAAGCATTCTGGGAATGCAGCCATCGCTCGTGGCGAGAGGTGCACCGTTGAGTTTCATGGATATGGAAAGGCCAACATTGGATAATCTGAGACGCTTGGGTCGGACGAAAGCCATGCGTGCTCTAGACACCCTTAGGAGGCACAAAGTCAGCGAGTCGGAGAGCGAGGAGCTAGGAACCAGCGGGAGGCTTGATATACAGGTGCGAGAGTAGAGGGCGCTTGGCTTGAGATTGCTCGGTGCAACCTGTTTTCTTTTGTCGCATTTCCAGTATCCCCCACGGCTCGTCGGGCTGGGGCATAATCAGGCTGGTAGCGGCCCGAACTAATTCACCAAGCAAGAAGCAATCTCGAACGCAACGCACCGGACCGGACCGGTGTACTGGGCTGATTGTGCTGGTTACTACGGTATGTTTCATTTCACATTCAACGGCACTGCCCTTCTTTTGCTCCTCCCTGCTGTCGCTGTGTCTCCAGAACGCAGCCTCTCTATCGCGTGAGAGACATACAGGGATAATTCCTCAGGTCACAATGAGTCTGCGATAATCTCAGTGCTTCGCACTGACTATCCTCGTACTCATGCATTGTTTACGATACTCGTACGCGGTGTGTGTTGTGCATTTCGGCTTGCACCTGGTTCCTATCGGTACGTATACACTACGAGTACCAGCATCATGAAAGCGCCTATATATTTACAACCCATGGACTGCAGCAACAGTCCACACCTCCATTTTAATTGAACACCTCTATAGACATACTTACCGATTTCTTTCTCCTGAGATGGCCGGGTTGACCCATCCCTGGCCTCTCACGCCTCCCACTTTGACACCGCCTACGTCTATTACTTCCCGAACTCTTCCGGTCTTTTTTTTTTCCTATCCTTTTTCTTCGTATGGCGAGATACTTTTTCTTTTTCGATTTTGGGTTCGTGCGTGTACCCAGAGCACTGCAGCGCGGGCGAGCGAGGCGCTATCGCGGGTATGGGAGGACGCTGGCCAGTAGAGGGGGGTAAGAAGGAGCGCGGTCGCCTTTTTCGTGGCTAGGCGTGGCGTGTCTATCGAGACACGAGGGAAGCATGCAGAAGCTTTGTCTGCCTTGCTGCTGCTGCTGCTGCTGCTGCTGCTGCTGCTGCTGCTGCTGCTGCTGCTGCGATCAATCCAGTATGTCCGAATTTATAAGGTTCGTTTAGGTGTGTGAAATAATATTTGAGCGGTGCTTATTTATCGAACAAACATTATTTACAGAGAGAGAGAGAGCTACGCCGTCTCAACACCATCATGTTCGAGCGGGCGAACGAGGGCCACGGTGAGCACCGGGCTTCACTCGAGGTGGGCCACGGGGCTCACTGGGGCAGAGAGGCAGTAGACCTCGCTCCGGACAGATGGCGGGGCGGGGAGCGTCGAGGCTGACAGAGTGTGACAAGACTTTCCAAGTTTTTTTTTGAGCGGCGCAATCATCACAGACGCAACGGCCCGACGTGGGTTTTTTTTTAATTTTCATGTGCACTTGATTTTCAATTTTTCCCACACTTTTTTTCGTTTTTGTTTTTCGCTTGTGCCGTTTTGTTTAAGTAAGAGTATGTATACACACGTCTTTCTCAGTTTTGTGGATTTTTTTTTCGTATTTCACAAGTTGACGACCGCGCTGTGCTGTGTGCTTTCTCTTTCGTACCTACGAAGTACCACATAGATTCACGAAAATGGCACGAATCACACCCAGCAGGCAGCGCAGCGCCTTGATGTGTGCCGTGAAACTGTGCTTTCTCTTTCGAACATATATACATAGTTTTGTTGTCCTGGAGCATGGAGCTCTTGGCATTTGCAAGTCGCCTGTTTCCTCCTTAATTTATGTGCCATCTGTGACTTCCTTTCACCTTCTGCTGTGTCCTTGATGAGCGAGCGTAGCGGGCGGAACCGCCCGAGCGCCTTGTAAACCTTAATACCTATGTCTCCCCTACTTCGGAGGCTAGCGTTGACACAGTCCTGGCCTCTCGACCTACTCTTAGCTCTTACTTGCCGACTGAAAAATTACTTTTTAGGGATCGGTCCTGGGATCGTGTTTGTTCTTTGTTTCTTCAATTCATAGCTTCTATTCATCCAAAATAAAAGAGTGGTGCTTTGCGCACGCAGCATCATGCGCGGCCGATGATAACTCGCCGTATACGGAACGAGAAGGCACCAAATCTCCGAGGCTGTACGCATCATTGCTGTGAGAGAAGTGGTTGCCAAGGCTGGGAGACGTTGATGAACTAACTATGTCTGGACCTCTCGCCCGAAATGTGACAACCTCACCAATTGTGTGTCTGTTTGTTTTTGTCAAACTTTTTGTTTGTTTTCGAGTTTGCCGTGTACATCTTCCGTGCAATAGATAAAAATGAGCATCCCCGAATAATTGGCCGATTAGAGGCAGTGCAATAGATGGCGTGTAATTCTACTTTTCTTCCTGCACGCACGACTTTCGTCTGATCTACTTCCTCGAGCGAGCGTAGCGGGCGGCTAACGGCGAATAGCCGCCCGCGGAGCGCAACCTTGTATGATATACCCTAACCCCTCCCGGATCGGGTCCCATTTGGTACCCTGCTCCCACATGGTCGTGCAGAAATATATTCATTCAACCCTCCACAACAGTCGCCGGGGGTCAAGAGCGCGAACCATGAACCGTAATACCGTGTGCACTGCAGCAACTAAGTGCTGCAGTCCGTGGGTTGTTAACATACCGTGGTTGGCAGCCAGCATGTTGATATTGGGCAACTACGAGTGGAATCTCCTGGCCACACGAAGTTTTTCGCGGTCCGCACAACGTCTAACCAGCTCTAAATTGGCCCCGCCGTATAAAAGATCAGGCACTTCTTTTAACATGCACCTGGTACCTGGCACGTACCAGGTATGATGCAGTTAGGTATTGTTTTGTGCATACTGCTTCTAGAACAATCAGACAAACATGTTTCAATATTTTGCGTTGGATCCGAACTATAAAAGCAACGCTTAAGACGATTGTTTGACCCGCGCGACCTTGGAAGGGTTGATCAACTGGTTCGCCCAAAAACGCCGCCGCCGACGGATGCAACTCACCCACTCTCACACAAACACACACCCACCCACCCACCCACCCACCCACCCACTCACCCACCGCTTTGATCCGTCTCCGTCCTCAGGATCGCGGGGCACTGATGATCCTCTGTGGCGGCCGTCGAGGCGGCTGTCTCACCACGGGCGAGATGAAGACACTCGAACGCATTACTGGCGAGATGGCCGGCGCGTACACAGCCATAGAAGCTATATTCGATACTCTGGCCCGCCAGACGCGGGTAAGTTGCGATGTTGCGCTGTCTACAGGCAGCAGCAGCACCACGCTCGACACCGGACACGTGATTTATTTTGTTTTTTCCCGCCCCATAGTTGTTCTATGGAGCCTGTGTGGTGACCACGCCATTAGTGACGAAGGACAACAACAAGACCGCCGCTGCTGCCACCAGCTGCCATCACAGCATGCGTCCCTCACTCCATCCCACCCGTGCGTGTTCGATAGCTGTATCTTGTGCCGCACCACGACGAAAAAGCAAAGTCGGGTAGGTTCCGTGCTTACCGCTGTACGAACGCCCGTACATTTCGTTGTTCGCGTACCTCATGTTCAGCACCGTGGGGATGCTGCTGACTATATGTTTTACATCTTTTTCATGTTTTGATGGCTGTTCTGCTATCCCTGGTCACGCTTGGGGGTAGGCCGTTGATGTCGAACAGGAGGGCGAAAAGAGCGCTCTGGAGGCATTTTTCCAGGCAATCGAGACGTGGTTGGGTTTCTACGACGAAGTGCGTGAATTCATAGCGGGGAAGCAGGCGGACGTCAAGCTGATTCGTCTCGCGGCGCAAGCTCGATCCGAGCTAGGTGCGTACGTACCCCTACGATCGTGCCCTGCGCTTGGCAGGCTTGAGAGCCAATGCATCTGTTACGTAACTCCATCAGCAGTGCCCACTCTGCCCTTTTCTCTCTGCTGTGTTGAAAGAAAGGTGCCATGTATCAGCGAACAAGGCTGCAGTAGCATACTTCGTATGGCATAAAACTGTGAGCAAGTTAAGTGTATGAGACACCAGAGTATCCCTTACCAGTGTTGCCCATTAAACAGGTACTATATCAGTTTGTACCTTGACCAATAAATGATCCTGGTACATATTTCCGCGTAACACTCCCGGTGCTCGCTCAAGTCGATTTTCTTTTGATGGAGAGAGATAATACGGTTCCTGCCTATACCCCTGTTTTTCTTTCTCATATTGTTTTTTGTAGGTCTAGTTGGCTTTCGGCTGCGATAGAGTTGTGTGCACTCTACAGACCGATGTGCATAACAAGTAGTAAACAATGCAGCGCGTAAACTTCAATAAATACACACTAATGCAAGCCATTCGTTAATTTCCACATACGAGGGAAACGATATGAAGAGCAAAAGCAGCAGCAGCAGCAGTACGAGTAATACCGACATTTATTTGTTCTGGTTTCAAGGCTGCACTTGGGCCGGCCGTCGCTCGCAATGTTTTCAGCGCCGACTTCGGAACTGCATTCGTTTTTTTTTTCATGTTTGTAGTACCCCGGGAGTGTGCGGCCAAGCTTTATCCGTGCCACCTAGTAGTTGCGTTATTTTTCCAAACGTATCGTGTATCATACATAGGTATCTTAAAAAACAAAATGGTTGATTCCGCAAGATTTCCCTGGTGGCAGTTGACGTAAGTAGATACGAATTTTCCAAAATAGGATATATATCGTAGACCGTTGGTGTTTTTCTGCATACCAGGTATGTCTGTAGTGGTGTAGGCTCTGCGTACAAACGTACCGTCACGACTGTACGGCCCCATAATAATAAAATGGCGCTCATACGGCGCATACATACGTGCCTTTTTTAGTTGTTGCCAAACGCACGTACGCGTCGTCCGCGTCGTTTTGTTTTTTAGAAGAGCACCGATCCCTCTCCTCGATGTTGAAAGGTGCACCTCCCGCTGGTGCAACGCCAGAGCGCCGCCAACGCAAACCATCCCCCTGCGCGTGACAACTGTTTACAGGTGCCACCGTAACCGAGGGCGCGGAGCGCATGCTTTTATTTCCCGCCTGGCTTTCCACTTTAATGAGGCTGTATCGAATGTGAGAGGCTTCTGAAAGCGAACGGGCAACAATCGCGTGCGGTGCTGGAAACAACGCGACGGGGAGAAGCGGGGGGGGGGAGGGGGGGTATATTTTATTGTAGTTCCCACTCATGATACGTAGCTCCGTTTCGCGTCCACCTGCGCGTTTAGTGCTTACGGACGGAGCTATGTATGGAACCTGTTACTACTGCATTAATGCACTGGTATGAGCTTGGAAGGCCGGTAATTACCTCAGTATAGGTAATTGGTCCGTTTTCGTATTACTTGGGTGGCATTCGTATTCGGGGTAATTATAAGAACGGAAGGGCAATGAGACCCTTCCGAGCCAGATGTCATCACGGCTTTAAACTATACTGCTTGTTGTTTTCTGCGCTTGATTCTACGTCAAAGTGAGTAACACCAAGGATGCTTAATAGGCGTACCTGCAAGGGGATACTCTGTGTCTCGCCCAGTCTTATCACGTTAACCTCTAACTCTATTTTCAAGTAGTTTCCCCCCAAAAACGTGAGTGAAGTTGTAAGGGGGTGAAAAACCCGTGTGGCGAATCTTGAGGAAACATGAATGCGAGAAAAAAAAAACAAGAGTCGTTTTTTGTTTTTTGGGCGTTTCAAATCAACGGGCTCTACGAGTAGTGTTAATAACCTAGGGCAACATCAGCCAATTCCTTCGCGGAGCCTACCCTCAGCTGATGTCGGCGTCGCCAAAGGGTTCGTTCGCCCTCTCGTGTGCATTTCCTTCCTCGGCGGAGGCGGCATGAAGTAGGGCGACCCTCGCGGCTGGGTTCTCGAAAATGTGTACAGTTACGTATTATTATTATGGGGGACCATAGTAAATAGGACTTACTGTACACACAAAAACCTACATATTTACCTATTTTCACCAACAATATTTGGTCCTATTTTTACTATGGTCCCCCGTTATAGTCGTCATTTTTGTGTCGACTCCACTCCTCTTCAATTGGTCGAAATCGTTGAAGGAGAAACGTTTTTTTTTTTTGTATTACCGAAAGAGTTGCCCTGTTACATTAAGTTGCTCTACGTCAGGGGTTCAAGGAAGCGCGACCTTTATCGTTGGCGTCGAAGATTGTCTCGGGACCACACCCACATCCCGTCGGGCAGCTGTAGCCGCCTTAGGGCCCGTTTTAACAAAGAAGAAAAACATTCAATTTGGAAAAAAAATAAATCAAATCCGCTTTTCATTGGTCAACACACGCACCAGCACCAAAGATTAGGATATTGGGACATAATATTTGGTGCTGGTGCGTGCGTTGACCAATTAAAAGCGAATTTGATTTTTTTTTTTCCAAATTCAATTCATTTTATACTCGTTAATTCGGGCTCTTAAGACTCTCGAAAATCTCCTGATGGCGAACGCGTTGCCACTTCTTGGAACGTAGCTACCGACAGCGCCGCGTTTCGCTTTTGCTGCCAGCCAACCTGGCCGGATGTATATTGTGCTTGCTTCTTACATGGGAAACACATACTGAGCATAACAGTTCAGGGGGGGGGGGGGGCGTACTCATTTGTTGTTTGGCTTAGTCATTACACCATTGACCACGCATCCCTTTCGAAACGGAGCACCGTTCCTGTTCCTGCTCCTGGTAGAGACACCTCCAACATGTCTGCCCCTCAGTCCCCGCTCGATAAGTTGCTCTGCAAGGGACAGCGATGATTTCACACGCCGGACAGATGATCTACAGATAGATCAAACAGATCATTCCCGCTTCATGGTCTGGATATTTCAGGGCAGACATGTTCCTGATCGGTATAATCTGTATGATCTGTATGATCTGTATGATCTGTATGATCTAGCTCATGTTGCTGGGTGGAAGTCGTATAACCTGCACAATCTAGGCCATATGTCCTGACTTGAAGTGTGCTACGTACACAGATCCTTCACAACATGCCATATCGACAGCTTTGGATCTAACTGATTCAGGTCGTGATCTGCCCAACGTTGTGGATGTTTTCTCTTATATCGAATATTCACCTCCTTTACCGTACAGACCCCCGTATTTATTCCTTTCGAGCATTCACCCTCCTTCGTATCATTCCCGAACAACGGCGAATGCAGTGCCACCCCCCGTCTCGAAAGGGATGCGTGGTCAATGGTCAATTGACTAAGGCAAGCAACAAATGAGTACGCCCCCCCCCCCTCCTCTCTTTGCTCCCGTCTCGGAAAGGGATGCAGATGGTCAATGGTCAAATGACTAAGGCAAGCAACAAAATGAGTACGCCCCCCCCCCCCCCCCCTCCCCCTTTCCCCTCATGTTTACCCCCCCCCCCCCCGCCCCCCCGACCCTCGAACAACACAGCGAACAGGAGCACCCGCCAGAAACTTCACCGACCCGGGGCTGCGGAGGAACCTCCCCGTCTCCGTCGAAGCATTTAGATAGCGCTACTACTTTGTCGATCGACCAACCCGATCACGACCTCGAGAGGCCATCGGCCGCGTGCAGCGACTCCGACTCTCAGCAGAACAAGAACGAAACTGGCCGGGTACCCATTGCCGCCACCGCGGCCGCAGCGGTAGCTGGCCTTTCCCCGGCAGACTGGGACCAGCACGCCTTGGCCGCGTCAGCAGACACGGGGCCCACCCTTCCCCCGTCCCAGCCCCTCCTGACTATCGACAGCTTGGCGAAGTTCACCCGGTTTTTGTCGCTGCTCGTTGTTGCGTCGGAAGAGGAACGGGCCGCCTCCACGACCGAGAGGGAGAGGAGCGCGCTGGCGGAGTTGCTTAGCGCCAGGCGAGTACACAACAGCCGTAGAGCCCGTGTATTATTAATATAGTTATTTGTTATTTTTTGTTTGCCCAGCGTGCTTTCGGCTGCTGCGGTGGGAGCGTAGATTAGCGCCTCGGCCGCTCGCTCTTTAGTCGGCTGTGCCAAAAATATACGCGGAGGGCGCCTGTGATTGCGATGCGTTGTTGTTGATCGGTTCACGACAATCTGATTTTTTGTGATTGCGATGCGTTGTTGTTTATGGGTTCACGACAATCTGATTTAGCGCTCTACTATTTTATTAGGGTGAACAGCAGCGTTGGATAGCTAACCGCAAGCGCGAAGAAACTGCTGTTCCAAACCATTTGACCGTCGCTGGTGATGAAAGCGCTGGGGGCGGGTGCGGGGCTCGACGGATGGGGTGTTCTTGTCCGTTTTACCACGATCATGATGTACGTAGCGTAAATTTACGCTTTCCTCTCGGCGTTTCCTTCCCTTCCCTTCCCTTCCCTTCCCTTCCCTTCCCTTCCCTTCCCTCGGACGCGTCCGCTCTCTGCTGAAACCACCGATCCGCAGTTACGACGGCTCCGACCGCCCAGAGCTCCTCGTCACCCTCGCCGACGGCTCTCCCCCCAGGACCAACGACACGGTGGAGCAGAAAGAAGAGGAGATCCTAGCTACAGTAGCATCAGCACCTCCAGCATCAACACTTCCAGCACCAGCACAAGCACCAGCACAAGCACCAGCACAAGCACCAGCACAATCACCAGCACCAGCACAAGGGCAAGCACAAGGGCAAGCTCAAGCACAAGCAGCTCGAAATGGACAAGGAACGCCGCCCGCGTCCGCCGCGCGGCCGCTCCGGTACTGGGCGCAGAGGCTCCACCTTTTCTTGCTGAGCGTCCGGGAACTGCAGTCTGTGCCCGAGCGAACCGGCAGCAGCCTCGAGGAAGCTTTGTCGGGGAGCTCGCTAGACGGGAAGCGCAGGCGGCACAGGCGGAGCCCTTCCTCGTCTCGCACTGTCCCCACAGAGGACGAAGGGGAGGCCCTATTCCCTCTCGCGCTGCCCCCGTTGGCTATTGGAGGCGAACCAGACCTACCGACGGACAGCGGTTTGTCGTTGGAGGGCTAAGCCGGCGGAGAGACGGCGAGAAAGAGGGGGGGGGGGGGGTTGTTCTCCTATCGTGCATGGCCGTAGTCGTATGGCTATATATACGAAGTACCCTCGCATCCCTACAATGCCGGGACGGAGCACGTTGGGTTTTCACCAACCAGGCAGACATTGCTTGCACCAAGCGCGAAACGCCGTGAGGTATTGGGCGAGTCGCATGGAGGGTGAGCTGCATCCTGCTAAGAACCGCCTCTGAGGCGGACTTGCATATGGACGACAGCCTCCAATGAATTGATTTAATTTCTGGTGTAGCTACTTCCGGAGACAGCAATGGGTTTTACTATGTAACTGCCTCGCGGACTCCTTACCATATTAACACTACGTGATACGACCATTCCCCTTGTGCGGAACAAAGATTCTCCACCCCGCACAAATGATCTACTCGACCGCTAGCTTTGGTGACCGCCAAAACAAAATAACAAAAAAAAACGGCACCCTGGTTGTCTAGCTCCACGCAGCGAGTGGCGTGTTTTACAGCGTCGTTGCCAACCGACGCCAACCCAACCTATAAATATATACAATATTTATAACGGCGGGGGTGTACTCATGTCGTGCACGGCCGTAGTCGTATGACCATAGACCCTCGCATCCCTACAATGCCGGGACGGAGCACGTTGGGTTTTCACCAACCAGGCAGACATTGCTTGCACCAAGCGTGAAGCGCCGTGAGGTATTGGGCGAGTCGCATGGAGGGTGAGCTGCATCCTGCTAAGAACCGTCTGTGAGGCGGACTTGCCTATGGACGACAGCCTCCAATGAATTGACGAGAGAGGAAGGGGGGGGGATTGTACTCGAGTGACTTTGCCCGCTGCTGCACCGACGCCGCCGGAAGTGTGCTGGATGTGTGGTGTATGCCAGCACCTGCTCTGCCGCCACAGCAGCAACCACCGCCACCACCGCAGTCGCTGCCAACTGCCGAGTTTACTTTCATGAACTCGGGGTGGGTTCTTAAGTTGTTTTCATATATCGTTTTGGCTGGAATGGAGGAGTAGGTTTGCGTCGAATTGCAGTGGGTGAATATGGGTGATAGAAAGGGGTCAATACTTGATTGGGGGGTTGTTTTAGGGTAACAGATAACATGCTGATTGGAAGGGACAATTGGTATCGCGTCCAAAAGATAATAATTTTGGCGTGACAGATGAATACTCCGAACATTGACGTAAACGTGGAAGTACTTAGCATGTTTGTTGTTTTGGGAGCTTTTTGTATTCGCTCAAGAGGTTAAGAGAGTGTACATGTTCATTCGTGGTCAATTATTCTAGCACCAGTATTGTTTTGCGGATTTTGATGGATGGTTGAAATAACTCTTCGCGAGGGAGTTTGTTCGGGTACTTTTAGCGCCAGATAAATTCTATGTTTAAAGTCATGCGAAACAGGATTTGACGCGTGGAGCGATAGAGGTATATAGCACATTTTGGCTGATTTTGTTTCTGATTGACGGGGCTCCTAAACTCAAAATCGTCGGAATTTCGTTCTTGTGCGTTGAAATATTTTTTCGTTTTCTACGTAAGCCAATGGGATTGTTCATTGGGTACGTATATAGCACTTTCAGTTTCCTCCAAAAATCAGATTTCGGGTGAGAGATATAGAGCTCCTCAAGTGACCACCCCTCAGAAAAAGTACGCTGCAACTCTACCGTACGAAGCATTAATCATGTATGCTGTCTCGCTTGGCCGTCGCGGTCTGTGTACCTGTGTGGCAAAAGGAGACTTTTGTCCGGGGGAACGGAGTTCCTCGTAATCTCTGGCATTGTATCTATGGCGGGAGTAGGGGACAAAGGAAGACTTTTGTCCGGGGGAACGGGGTTCTTCGCGATCTCTGGCATTATGACTTTTTGCCGTAGTTTTTACTTTTGAGGCGCGGCTGTTGTAATTTCTCGAGTGATTGCAATAGTTTGTATGGGAGTTTGTGAGATATTTTTGCTTTTGCTCGTAGGGACGGACTTTCTCTCACAATCGTTGTGTAGTTCTTACAATGGTTGTGTAATACATGCATATATCCTTTATCGTGGCCCGTCGCCTGAGGCTACGAACACCGTCTTACATCGGCAGTTTGTATGTTATTGGTGCTAGTATTGTGTACTTGAACAATTGCCGTTTTACCAGGCAATGGTGCCGATATATCAACGTTCGTTAGAAGTATTTCCAACTGCGGGGCTGTTCATTGACGTTTGTTTGATTTGATTTGGTTTTGGTTCATCGGGTTTTTATTGTTGTCAGAAGGTTTCCCATGAGGTTTTTTCCTTCTTTTTTAGTGTATGTGAATGGCTATGTTATGCCGTACACCGAACAGGGGGGCTGCTGAGTATGCTCGGAGTACAGCCGTGAGCTAGGAGTATCGCACAGCAGTCATGTGCGGCGGAATACGTGGAATACGTATATGGTAGAAGGCATGTTTATTCCGGGGGATTTTTTGGTCCAGGATGTAACTGTCATTGTGACCGAAGCCCGACGTCCGAGGAGAACTCACTTCTCCTCGATACAATATAACACGAGAGTCCTTCCGACCTTCATCATGAGTGTTGTATACCTCGCCTAACTGCGTAAGACCTATCATGCCACAGAACCTCGATCATGGGTCGGGGGGGAGAGGGGGCGGCGATATCGACTATCTATGTAGACGAGCGGCAACCGACTCACCTCGGTGTGTATACCCCACACCACAACCACACAAGAGAGAAACCTTCCCGGGGCGTCCGCCCCACATTATTGGCGTCGTTTCCGCGGCGACCTCCTCGTGCAAAGGTCCAACCTTCATAATTCAGCAGTACACTGGGGAACAGCAGGGCAGCGCATATCGTTGCCTCTGTTCTACAGCTTTACATGCGGTAGGTAGTACCAGGTATATGATACGACAGAGCGAGGACATCTCTTTCTGTGAAATCTCTACAACCCTGTATATGATGTACCGCGAACCTTCCACGCGTACGTAGCGACATCATCCATCCATTCGCATTTCGTCCGTTGTTCGGTGGCGTGCGGGCGCGCTTTTGCTTGCCAAAGCGGTAATGAGGGGAGGGCGTACGCTTCGTATGGGGTGCCGAATTCTCGCAAAGTAACTAGTATTTGCTCCGTTCAAGGCAAAGCAAAGGATGACGCGTACGTACGCCGATTTTACTTTTCTTGTTCGCTCTGCGCAATGCAACACATTGAGACATGAGTATTACCAGGTACCAGGTATATGTTACTAGTCGTACCAGTTGATAGCGAAATCTGTCAAGAATTTCCCTTCCCCCAGGCCCCTCAACGGTGCGGCCGCACGACGCCCATGAAGCTTCACTCTCTCACGAATGAACGCGTTTTGTGTGTTTCGCTGTACACCCTCCTCATATAATACGATGAGCGACGAATACGGTAACTTGCTGTGTCCGATCTGGCGGTGGTCCCGATGGGTGACTGGACTGAGCTATACGTCCCATATCACGGTATCCTCTGAAACAAGAGGAGCTACGTGCACGACCCGCCGCTCATTGGACTTACTTATGACTTGAAAAAATGTTGCCGTAAATGAAGGCTGGCTTACAGCGAAAAGCGATTCCCTTAATGGATGAGGTCGACTTGGAAGACAATTGACACAGCAGCAGCAGCAGTACAATAAAACTGTAAGAATATAGAATCGCCTGGGCTAACCCCAGCCTCGATCTAAATCTCCCATCCTTTGATATCCCGGGGCAGCGAGAAGAGCTCGTCGTAGTTGATTGTGATGTTCACAGCTCGCAACGGCCAGGCACCAGTAGCGAGTACAAATTGTAGGAACAAGCGCTATACATTGTCAGATGGCAAATAAAACAATAATAAGTAAGGTACAGTAGAGAAGTAGCAAAAATTACACATTTTCACCGACTGTGCAGGACTACTGTGTGTCTTTCAAGCGTGCTGCCTCCTCCTCAGCGCGAGTTACCATTAACAAACGGTCACGTTGCGGTGATGATAGTTCGTCTCGCTGCCGAGCTATTTTCCTCACATCTACTACTTACTACTGCTGTGTTGTGCAGCAGCAGCTTGTCCGTCACAAAATGCAGGCCACGAGAGGTTTACTGTACTTTGCTGCGTTGTAGTGCTGCTGCTGTGCTGGACGAGTCGCTGCAGCGCTCTATCAACACACATGGACGTGACTGAACCAGCAACATTTGGGGCACAAGCGTACCTCACTCTCGGCCTCTCGGTATCCAGATACACACAACAAATCATCGAACATTTGTTTCAAAGTCATTCATGGGTAAATTGTTTATTAATATTAATATTGTTATTGCACGACCAAGAAACGGATTGGCGTGCTTAATTCCACAAGTGTGTGTACTGCGGACCGAAAACATTTATGACAGTCCCGCCGAGACCAAACACACGGAACGACGACACAGCACACACGGCCTTGGTCATACGGCACGCGGTATACGGGCATGAGACCTTGGCTGCTGCTGTTGCTACCTCTCTCGAGAAGCTGAGAGCGACGGCGTGCATCGTCACGTGCACGCCGCCTACAGCCTCTGCTTTATTTGCGTGCATCGTCACGTGCACGCCGCACTATAAGCAGTACAGGACACCACAGGACCAAGAAACGTGCTTGTTACAAGAAAGTGTGGGTTTCGTTAATACGGGCCCTTTATGATTAAAGTTTGAACAATTTCGCCAAAGACATCCACACTGATGTCAGGTCAAGGACGGGAAACCTTCGCTGTCAAGGGTATACGGTCGAGTGTTCAATACCAAAACCCAGTAGTATGGTGTCTGTCAAGGGGTTGAAGGTCCTGTGTCATGACATCTTTGGTTCGAGGGCGGTCAAGAGAGGAGGAGGGAGCTGCTCTGATTACTGCACTAAGCGTCGCAGTATCTCTGTGTCGTAGAGCTGAGCTTCTGAGCTCGCGCTCACAGACACATTCCAAAAGCGTGCATGCCAGCTTCGACCGTCTACTGCCCTATACCCCCAGACCGATATATATATGTCTATTAATAGTAACGGCAGCGACCGCGCGCTTGGCGCGAAGATTGGGCATACCAACGGCGAGCCCCATCGCGCACTGGTGGAGTGCACACCTCTGCTCCTACTATTTTTCCTCCTCCTGCTCCTCCTCTTCTTCGCTTTCGTCATTGTCATCGTCGGGTCTAGGAGTTTCCTCTTCAGCGGCCGCGTGTGCACTTCGCGTTTTTTTCGGATGTGCCGCGGCATTAGCGCATATCGGTCTCGTGTTGCGACGTCGCGCATGCCGGGGGCCAAATCCATAGAGTACACAGTCGCCGTTGTATGGCAGTTGAACGAGAGAGGTAGCAGCAGCAGCAGCCAAGGTCTCATGCCCGTATACCGTGTGCCGTATGACGAAGGCCGTGTGTGCTGTGTCGTTGTTCCGTGCGTTTGGTCTCGGCGGGACTGTCATACATGTTTTCGGTTCGCGGTTGAGTTTTGTACCCGATCTGCAGCCCTATGAATACGCCAGAAAAATGAATACTTATTATTAAAAAATTAAAAAAAAACAACAGCTGTGAGCTCGAGGATTTCGTCGAAGCTCATCTTTGCTAGCTGAGTGTAATACTTCGATCGCGCGTACTTACGGGTTTTATATCTCCTCATGTAGGATGTACATCCCGTATGAGGGGGACACAATCTGAGGCTGTAGAATTCAGGAAGTGTGTGTCTATTTGTGGGGGAAGAAATAATTTAAATTAAATTAAAGTTAAAATTAAACAGTCTGAAATAAACGTACCAGGTATACTATAGTGTTCCGACGAGTTTACGTGATAGAGCTTGACTCGTCGCGATCCCGAATCTACCGAGTGGTACTTGGTTACGTATTATGACTGCTGCTCCCTGTTTACAGCAGTATTACAGTAGTGCTACGTACTGCTTCCCCCGGCTACAGCTACCTGCTGCTCTCCTTTGCTACAGCAGTACTGGTGCTAACTACTGCTGCCCCAGGCAACAGCAGTGGCGATGAACATTGATCAGAGATGTAGGTGTTCGCACCTAATATCTTTAACAGAACTTGTCTTTATTGAGAGGGCCGGTAAGTGGTATCGCTGTCGATATGGTCCGGTAGTGTGGAGTTTTTAAGGGCTTCCTTCCGTCCAGCACCAACCCAAGGCGACAAGCTCCCACTCCTCCTCCTATCCTTATTTTTGTGGGTCCTTTTTTCCTGTTTCTGATATAATTCCTCATTCTGATAAAACAAACAAATTGGCGATTGGTCCAACAAAAAACGAATAACGAACTCGGACCTGTACGGGTACGCAGATACGTAAATTCCCACCATCAATCACATCCTACCGACACTGGTAAAAACCGGCATTTTTCAAAGTCACTCATTTTTACCTAAGGACGTATCGTAGAATTAACTAAATATTCAACGAACTTTGAACAAAGAATGCTGACATCATCACCGTATACCAGGCAGTAGTCCTGGGCGGGTGTAAAATAGCCCAAACCATCTATATATATCAAGAACCAAATAACATAATATGGTACAGCCAACCCATGTACACTGAAACCTGGTGTATTATACAAAGATAACGAGAAGTATAACCCCACTTTTATGGCATACCAGTAGAACAAAATCTGAACCAAAAACAACACACTAGCTCGAATCTCCCCGGAAATAACCCGCATTAGAAGCATTCATTATTATATTAATCATACAAAATCGAGTTTGAACATACCCAAAAATCCAAACTTAACCCCCAAAAAATCCAGAAATGATTCACCCCGCCGTCGTGCGTCTCAATTTCATGACGCACGCAAAGGACATGAAAGCTAAATGCTGCCCGGCCTTCTTCGAGGTGAAACCTTCTTCTTGGATGGAAGGGAAAAGGGGTGGGATCACCGCTTTGAGCAGCGCACTTTTGTCATTCCGTTTGAGCTCGTCTCATACCACCTCCTGTTAGCGCTTGCGGCACCGGGTCTTGGTCCAGACCTTTGAGATTTACGTACTGCCCGATAGAGCTTTAGGTGGAAAGACAAGGAGCTGTAGCTTCAAGTGCACTGCTCGAACGCCTGTGACTGCAAAAACCTAAGACCACCTCTTCTGGATCTCCTCTTCATACTTTCAGGTGAAAAACCGCGTGCGTGCGTACACCTGTCTATAGATTGCCCACATGCACCATCAATGAGGAATGATGGGTAAGTAAAACACCGATCCTCTATGCCGACACGACCTGATCAACGGGACTGGAATGGACCGTGGATCGACATGGGTCCGCGACTACAAAAAACCAGGGAGTTACTGGGTTTGGTAATCTATGTAAGGATCAACATTATTATCACATGACAACACCAAAAAGACCTGTCTGTGTAAAGTATACCTGTTACACCATCTCCGCCCTGACTTTTTCACCCCCATGATGAAATACGATACATACTCAACATGCTACTAATATTAAATACAATGTATCCCCCACCATCTAACCTACGTACTAACCCCCTCTCCCCCCCCCCCCCTGCCACACACCCTAACCTAAAACCATACTGCAAAATATAATACTGCTATTATAATAAAATCGTCTGATTGGCCACTATTATTTACTTGTCACAAATATTTCCCCCCAAAAAAACCCTGAAAATTCATACTAGATTTTAACATACCTCCTGTCAACATGGTTGATTGGTCCACACCCCTGTCTCTATGTGTGTCCCCCCCCCTCCCCTCCCTTTAAACCCGAACGTAAAAAAGTGCGCAGTAGTTGTATGTAACGAAGATAAGGAGAGTCCGGTAACTTGTAAGTGGAAGTGGGGAGAAGATGAATTACCGATCGTAGACCAGTATACGTAGCTTGGCGTAGAAATCTCAAAAGATTGCTCTTGGGATGCACACATAAATAAAATAATAGGCAAGGGTAAGGCACACGTAGGCAAGATGGAAGCAGTCCTAACAGACTCGCACCTTGACACTAGAATTAAGAGATGTATACTGATGAATGTGATTGTACCAAAGCTAGAATATGCAGGAGAAGTATGGGAAGGGAACGCGAAGCTCGTAAAACAGCTGGAAACAGTACAGATGACAGCAGCTAAAAAAGTACTAGGATGCTCAAGTACGACGAGTAATACAGTATTGAGAGCAGAACTGGGAATGTACCCACTTAAGACAAATAGAGACGTGCGTAAGTTGAAATGGCAATATAAAGTAAAGAACATGCCAAATAAGAGGTTGCCAGCCATAGCCGATAAAGCTGTATGGGAGAAAGTAACCAAAGGGCGAGCTGGAATAAGGTGGGATAGCGTAGTCGAGAAAGTATGGAAGGAAATAGGAAACCAAAAAGAGACGCTGGCCATAGAGAAATTTAGCGGATACAAGACAGAAGTGAAAGAAAGGATAGAAAGAAGGGAAAGGCTAGCACTGAGAAAGAAGGTGGAAGGGGAAGAACACTTAGAGATGTACGGGGGGTTGAGAGAAGGAATAGGAATGAAAAGGTATCTGCACGGCCCAATGGACTTCGCGAAAAAGCTGAAACTGCGATTTCGTGTAGGGGACCTGGACCTGCCAGAAAGAAGGAGGAGGTATACCAGTAGCCGGGAGGAGGAGGAAGTAGAGGCACAGATGTGCCCATGTGGCAAAGCCATAGAGAGTAGAGTTCACATAGTGGGAGAATGTGAAAGGTACAAGGAGGAAAGGGATGTGCTAGAGGAGGAGATGGGGAAAATAGACGAGTGTGACATGGAGCAGTTTGGTACACTAAATAGTAGCGAGAAAACGATCGCTATCTTAGGAGATAGATGGTGGCCACAGGCGGCGAAGCAGGAAGGGGATAAGATTAGCAAAAGGTTTCTCTGTAATATATGGAAACAACGTAATGAGCGCCCAAGTGTTGGAGGTGTCTCTATTAGGAGTAGGAACGGTGCTCCGTCTCGAAAGGGATGCGTGGTCAATGGTCAAATGACTAAGGCAAGCAACAAATGAGTACGCCCCCCCCCCCCCCCCCCCCCTCTAACAGTTATAAGGGATAAAAAACTTTTTCAACCCCTACCTACTAATCGCCATTAAAGATACCTTATAGGTTCAAATAAATAATGCACACTACGAATATTAAAAACCCAAATCACAAATTAATTAAAATCCATCCAGGTGCCTTTAAGTTTTACCCCCCAACCTGTCGTCACACACCTCTTCTGCAAAATAAAATACTGCTATTATAATAAAATCGTCTGATTAACCACTATTTACTTGTTACAAACAATTTCCCCCCAAAAAAACCCTGAAAATTCATACTAGATTTTAACATACCTCCTGTCAACATGGTTGATTGGTTCATACCCTTGTATGTATGTGTCTCCCCCCCCCCCCCCCTTTAACAGTTATAAAGGATAAAACGTTGTTGTTGTTTGTTGTTCTTACTAATTGTCACTAAAGATACCTTATAGGTACAAATAAATAATGCACACTATAAAAAACCCAAATCACTAATTAATTAAAAATTCATCCAGGTGCTTTTAAGTTTTACTCCATAACCTGTCCTCACACACCTCTTCTTATATACCATACATGGCTACAAATAATAGAACCACTCTATCAC
>MEHQ01001238.1:10708-33208 GCA_008828725.1 Saccharina japonica
GGGGGGGGGGGCGGGGTAGGCGCCGAAGAGGCGACCGAGTAGTGGGGGAGTAATTGGTGGTCGGGAAAAGGCAGGCATAGATTTCTTGGGAGATGCCTCGACGCCGCAAAAATGATAACCAGGTACGAATGACTGAAAATGCACCAATGCGTGCTCCATTAGACGAGAGTAACGAATATTACGGTGAGACGTTTGGCTGTCACCTGGAGTTAAAATTAGCAGATTTGGGCGGCGGCGACGGGACGCCAGTATTTTTTTTTGTTTTCTTTTGTTTTTGCGAAGTCAAGAAGAGGTTTTTAAGGGTCCCAAAACAACAGTTTTTTTTGCCCCCCATCATGTAGGATGTGGGTGATTTATCGGATGCAGCCCAGGTGAAGGTGCTGTCCGTCTATTGTCATGACCAGGCGGGACAATAGGGGGGGGTGCTGGCTGAGGCTGCGGGGTTTGCTTGCAGTTCGTGCGTTTCTGCCGGAGCCTTTTCTTCTGAGCGCGTTCTCGGTTTTTTTTATCGGTTCAATGGCGTTTGTCGCCAGCCGTGCTTCCCGGTGGCTCATATCTCAAGCGCGAACAGAAGGCCGTAGTACCAACGTTAATAGGGCAACGCTTTAATTTATAGCAGGCACTACGTGCCGTCGTGCGCTCTTTGCAAGAAATTTCCACCACTCAAAAAGTCCAACCTGAAAAATTCACCAATCAGAAAACTGCGGGCACGAAATGAATGTGCTTGCTTGTCCACTCCGTACATACAGTCTTGCTCGTAGTAGTTTCGTTACGTTTTGCTTCGTGTCATTGTGAGACGGGCGGCTACCCGTAGATTTTCACGTTAAACTGTATGCGCAAAGACAGTTGCGCGCCTCTCCGTTCGCCGCCACACGCTCCACCAATCATCACGCCGACGCGCTGTCGAGCTCCGCGAAGACTTCGTTCGTACGAGCATTTTCGGAATGCGAACTGTCTGTTGTCTCCTTCCAAGAGCCCCAAGACTTCTAGTATACGTATTGCCGCTCTGTAAAAGCCTGAAGTCTCTCACTGAAAAAAAAACTTCGTTTGATCAGGCGTCTTTATGTCACACCAATAGTTACCCGGTGCCTACTGTAGTATACAATCGTACGCACACAACGGACGCGCGCAAGGCGTGTGCTCGAGTTATTCGTTCGAAACAACACATACTTCTATTGGTGCTGTAGTAGTTCAGTCAACACTCACTCGACAAAAAAAATACGGTGACGCAACGACGCTGTTTAACTTCATGAGGATGTATTCGTACCACTACAGTACAGTATCTACGTACTCTGGTCGGGAATATATTACCCGTTTGATACAGCAAAAATCCAAACGGAGATTACTCTACCTTCAGCCAGAGTAGAGGTGAATATATAACTGCCCCCCCCCCGTAAATGTTGGGGGTGTCTCTTCTATTAGGAGTAGGAACGGTGCTCCATCTCGAAAGGGATGCGTGGTCAATGGTCAAATGACTAAGGCAAGCAACAAATGAGTATGCTCTCCCGCCCCCCCCCCCCCCCCCCCCCCCCCCCCCCCCCGGCGACCCCGATCGAGCTACGCGTACGTACCACCTTGTCGCGGGCATTTGGGTCAGATTTCTCTGCTTGCACACCAATTAACACCCGAAGTCTACGAAACAGGTGTGGGTGAGACAACGCAGCACCAGCCTGTGGTCACAACGAGCACTTTAGAGTATACGACGAAGTATTGGCGGGACCGCCGGCGGAGGGAGGAGGCTACTCACTTCATATCCACAAAAAACTACCAGGTATACGATATATTCCAGTACTTATTTAGGGCGTAAGCAAGCTTTATTTTTACCCATCCGCCGGAGGATTAAAAAAAAAAAAAAAATCCAGTACTTTTACTATTATTACGAGGGACCCAGAGTAAATAGGACCAATTATTGTTAGTAAAACTGGGTAAATATATAGGTTTTTGTGTACACCGTAGGTCCTATTTACTATGGTGTCCGGTAATAAACATATTATTTGGTCCTGATTACTCATGTCCCCCCGCAGGTAGTACGAGTACTTACTACAACTGACACTTTGTAGAAAAGTATCATTATTACCGCAAGGTTATATAGACCACCACGTATAATGTGATCGATGATGAAATTCGACCAAGAACAGCAAAACAAAGTATGAATCGTACGCTCGGTCGTACGTATTATATGTACGAGTACGTCGTAGGTCGTAGCTTGTGCTTTTCACTGAAACACACTGCCGTTCCTTTCCGACCAGAAAACATGAAACCGACAAAAAAAATGGTGCTATTTTGCTACTTTGTACAGGTAATCAACATTGAAATAAATATGCAATGTATTCAGTTCGGCCGCGTTGTGCACCACCGCACGCATCACCGACGAGCCTTGTACACATACAGTAGTAGTAAGGTACACCACCACCCTGTCCGGAAATGTAAGAAACGTTTGAGTATAAATGTCAATACCCAAACGGTCCTTACATTTCCGGGCACTTACTACAGTAAGTTCCGCTTCGAATGAAACGGTCGAAACGGGCGATCGTATTCCCCCGCTGCGCACACCGGCCTGCCGTTGTTGCTACTCGTATTAATAGAGCACATACATGTATCTTGGCTCCGGAAGCAGACCCCGCTCTTTCACACTCCCTTGTCCGAAGCTGCTGTGCCTCGAGACGCGCGCGCGCAAGACTTGATTCCCACCGCAAACCCCCCCGCGGGTTTTCAACTGACTGTGTTGTACACCCTGAGACAGGCACGACGCGAAGACAGATCGTGAAACGAGAGGTGCATATATACGAGCTGGGAACGCTGCGGATTTATCTGCTGCCGCTGCTGCTGCTGCTGCCGCTGCCGCTGCCGCTGCTGCTGCCTGCCGCGGATGGCCGCGGACTACGTTTTGAAAAGTCGAAGTAGTGCTCTGTGTTTGACTTTGACTTGTTCTCTACTTGTTGAGCTGCACTCTTGTTTTTGAGAAGAGCAAAAGGAGGAGAAGGAGGAGACTTGTATGCGCGGCTCGGCGCTTGTTTGTCGTGTTGTTGCTGTGCCAGTACTGTACGTCGCAGAGAGAGGAAATTCGACGCGGGTGGGCGTGTTGTTAGCGAACCGCGGGTTGGGTGTCATACAGAAAGCAGTAGAAGAGCACTCGACCTATCCCGTATAGCATACGTACGAGGTACGCGTATCATGCGCGAGTCGTGCGTAGCAGTCTTACCTGGTAGAAAGCTCTCTCGCTCAAAAGGCTAAAGTGCCGTTTCGCATGAAACGGGCATTAAACATGTTCCCCCGGGGCAAACCGGAACAACGCCGTTGTCGCAAAGAACGCATGTTACATATCACGCGGGATCAGAGCCGCATCCCTCACACACCCTCCCGGTCCTTCCCCGAACTTGCTTGTCTCGGGACGCGCGCGCGCAGGACTTCGTTTCCGCTCCGAAGGCGCCGTGGTTTCCAATAGGTTTGTCCATAGGCGCGAAAGCGCAGATCGTGAAACGAGAGATTTCAGACCTGCGCACGTTGCGTGTGTTTTTATCTGCTGCTGCTGCGGAAAGTACGCTGGAGCGCTTTCTCTTTCACTTGTTTTGCGAGCTGCAGAGATAGTATACGTCTTCTCCGACCGTGGCTGGGTGTCGCGGAGAAAGCACGACGCCGCGCCGTGTTGCTAGCGGAGCGCGGGAACCACCGCGCGGTCGATCGGTCGCGTAGGAATGTAGTGCCTGTAGCTGAACCCGTTTCTGCCCCGAACGGCGTTCGTCCTGAGCGTGAAAAAAGAGAGCATCAAATGCGCTACAAATGGTGTATGATACGTAGTGGTATGTTTTTGTTTGTGGTCATCTCGCATGTACTTTAGCCTGATTTTGCCGGCAGCAGCGTTGTCAATTTGTCTTTGTCGTCTCCTTCCTGCTGCTGCAGCTGCTACCCGCTGGCATTGTCAACAAGCGCGAGAACCGCGCGTCGTGCGTGCGTGCCTTTGCTTTGCGTGCTTGTGGCGAACCTGTTTTCTTCAGGTGACAACCTCTCTCTGTCTGGCGCTCGGGACTTCAGTCACCGAAGACCTCTGGCCTCCAATCGCCGACGCTTTCAAGAGACTCCCTAAAACTGCTGCTGCTTCTCCTGTCGACGCGACGACTTGGTATTTCTTCTGAGTCGAAAAATCCTCGACAACAATCGAGGTTAGTTCATCTTGCCGCAAGCTCGTCGCATCCATTAGAACGCAGGGAGCGATGATGTCGCGGTAACAACTGCAGCAGCAACAGCAACAGCAACAGCAGTGGGAATGAAGGCTGCTCGCGCGAGGTGTCGATGTTCGGTTCCGTCGCAACATCATGATTCGTCCCAAAAATATCAACCTACGACTTGTTTTTGTTTTCGCGGTCGAAAAAAAAAACATGTGCGTACAGTATGTATCATACGACAAGATTCAGTCAACGCATGCATGCGCAGTATGCGCAGTATGCGCCCTTGCACCAAAACGGATCCAAACGGCTGAAACGTATACCCTCGTCACGCGCGCGCTACGTACACCCAACGCGCGTCTACTCTCGCCGCTGCTACACGCACCCACACGCGCAGGACACAACAAGAAGAAGGGACATCTCGTCGATGAAGACGACCCGACAGCAGCAGCAGCAACTTATTTTTTAATCATTGTTCAGGACAAGAGAGTTCAACCCCGAATCGGCACTTCCCAGGGGCACAACGGGAACATAAATCAGTCGCCCCGGGAAACGGTTACAGAATGCCGACTTCGCCGGGAAAAGGTGTGGTATCGTACGACGTATAGTATACACAAATGATCTCGTACTGCTGTAGATGTACTCTATCAGTATGAGCTACAATGCTGTACTACTCGTAGGACTGGTATCCCGTTGGGTCGATGCCCTACAGCAACGCTATACTATGCACGTATATTTGTCGCACTGCAGTTGTGTAGGACAGGGTACGTATTGTATGTCGTAGTACGTAGACATCGCCAACCTCTGATTACAAATGCCAACCATGAGGATACGTTAGCCAACGTCCGGTCTACAAGAAAAGACCTCTGCCATCATCATGGATGCTCTTCATATGGTTGACGTTCGGGAACACAAAAAAAAAAAAAAAAAACAGAACGCTACGTACGATGTACCCGGGAGTCAAGGATCCTCTACGAGAACAACCCCCACTCCCACACTATGCATTACCTACGAGATCTCATCTCCTTCCGAGATGCGTGGGAGGAGTTTGTGGAGGCACCTCCTTTTGCCACATACACGAAATAAAAGTGTGCGTCAAGGCCTCGGCCGAACCTGCCCAAGACCCCCGACACGGCCGACATCATCTGAGGAGGCGACCTCCATAATGGCGTTGACGAGTCTCTGAACTCTGCCTTGTTTTTTTTTTGTTCTTTGGGTCGGGGATGGAGGAAGTGGAATTTGTCGGAGGGAGGAGTTTTGTTGGTGGATCGTCGCGAAACATTGTTACTATAATACTGTATGTAGTATTAATAGTATCATGTTGGTGATGGTGGGTCATCGAGACGCAATACGTAGCCGCGCCAAAAAAAGCAAAATCGTGTCATACTGTACCCAGTACAGTTTTTTTTTTTGGTGTGCGCAACATTTTTGCAAGCTCACATTTCGACGCAACTATATATCTCTGGGCTGCTGGCGTGTGTACGAACTGCTGTATCTTGTGCATGGGTACATAAGTATGTATCCAGCACGATGGCATGGCATTATGCATTGTCTACTATCCTTACTGCTTTTGTGCGATGTTGTCGTATAACTCTATGCCGTAGTGTTGTGACCACAGATAGAGCTTGCATCTCTCTGTTACTCCTACTCGTACATCGTAGGAACACAGGAATCAGCACGGACACCTAACTGGGTGTGCTGGATGTCGACGGGTAGAAATATGTTACAACGGTTTAATGCGAAGAACACACACACGCTCACACGCTACGAAATACTCTGTACCCTGTCTTCTATCTGGTACACATACATTGTACTGCCAATGGGTACGACTAAAGGAACACACAACCAGCAGTAGTACGAATACAAAAGCATGTGTGTTCGAGTGCATGTATATATGATCTGGTATCACATCATGAGAACATCATGGTATCATACATCTCGAAGCGTCATGATACGGTATCACATCATGATATCCATCACACCTCCTCGGACAGGTCACGATCTTAAGAAAATCATCTGGATCTTAACCTGCCATATGTTATGATATATGTTGCGCAATATCTCTATAGAATATCATGATAGCTATGGTATCATACCTTGAAGTGTCATGGCACGGTGTTACCACATCATCATGGTATGTATCACACCTCCTCGGACAGATCACGATCATACGTAGATCATCCGGATCTTGACCTGCCGTTATGATATGTTGCACAAGATCTGTAAATATTGTCATGATATGGTATCATGACCTCGATTTAGCATTATACGATATCATATCATGGTATCTATCACACCTCCTCAGACAGATTGCGATATTAAGTAGATCATCTGGATCTTAACCTGTCTTTATGATATGTTGCGCAAGATCTGAGTACAATGTCATGATATGGTATCATACCTCGATTTTTCATGATACGGTATCATATCATGGAATCTATCACACCTCCACCGACAGATCACAATCATTATAATATCATCTGGATCTTAACCTGCCGTTATGATGTGTTGCGCAAGATCTGTATAGAATATCATGATATGGTATTATAACTCGAAGTGTCATGATATGGTATCATATCATGGAGTCTATCATATCTCCTCAGACAGATCACGATCATAGGTAGAACATCTAGATCTTAACCTGTTGTTATGATCTCTTGCGTAAGATATGTATACAATATCATGATATGGTATCATACCTCGAAGTGTCATGATACGATGTCATACGATATCATGGTATATATCACACTTCCTCAGACAGATCACGATTTTATGTAGATCATCTGGATCTTGACCTGCCGTTATGATATATTGCGCAAGATCTGAATATAATGTCATGATATGGTATCATATCTCGAAGTGTCGCAATACGGTATCACATCATGGTATCTACCACACCTCCTCAGACAGATCACAATCGTTATTTGATCATCTGGATCTTAACCTGCCGTTATGATATGTTGCGCAAGATCTGTGTAGAATATTATGATATATATGTGGTATCATACCTCGAAGTGTCATTATACGTACGGTATTATATCGTGGAGTGCATCACACCTTCTTAGACAGATCACGATAATAAGTAGATTATCTGGCTCTTAACCTACGATTTTGATATGTTGCGCAATATCTGTATAGAACATCATCATATATATGGTACCATACCTCGAAGTGTCATGATACGGTATCATATCATGGTACTTGTATATATCACACCTCCTCAGACAGATTGCGATTTTAAGTAGATCATCTGGATATTGACCTGCCGTTATGATATGTTGCGCAAGATCTGTACAGAATATCATGATATGGTATCATACCTCGATGTATCATGATACGGTATCATATCATGGTATCTATCACCCCTCCTCAGACAGATTGCGATCTTAAGTAGATCATCTGGATCTTTTGACCTGCCGTTATGATATATTCCTCAAGATCTGTACATAATATATTGTATCATACTCATGATACGGTATCATATCATGATATCCATCACACCTCCTCAGACAGATCACGATCATAGATAGGTAGATCATCTGGATGTTAACCTGCCGGTATGATATGTTGCACAAAATCTGTATAGAATATCATGATATGGTATTATACCTCGAAATGTCATTATACGGTATCATATCATGGTATATATCACACCTCCTCAGACAGATCACGATCGATCATAAGTAGATAATCTGGATATTAACCTGCCGTTATGATATGTTGCGCAAGCTATGTATAGAATATCATGATATGGCATCATACGTCGATTCATCATGATATACTGCTGTGTCATATCATGGTATGTATCACACCTGCTCAGGCAGATCAAAATCATAAGTAGATCGTCTGGATCTTGACCTGCCGTTATGATATACCAGGTATTGCGCAAGATCTGTATAGAATATCATGATATGGTATCATACCTCGATTTATTATTATAATGATATGGTATCATATGATGGTATCTATCACCCCTCCTCAGACAGATTGCGATCTTAAGTAGATCATCTGGATCTTTTTACCTGCCGTTATGATATGTTCCGCAAGATCTGAATAGAATATCATGATGGTATCGTATCTCGAAGTGTCATGATACGGTATCACATCATGGTATCTACATCTGCTCGGACAGATCAAGATTTTCAGTAGATCATTTGGGTCGTTATAATATGTTGCGCAATATCTGTTAGATTACCGTATAGTATCATATATATCTCGAAGTGTCATGATACGGTATCATATCATGGTATCTATCACGCCTCCTCCGACAGATCACGATCATAAGTAGGTCATCTGGATCTTGACCTGCCGTAATGATATGTTGCGCAAGATCTGTATAGAATATCATGATATGGTATCATACCTCGAAGTGTCATGATACGGTATCATATCATGGAATCTATCACACCTGCTCAGACAGATCACGATCAGAAGTAGATCACCTGGATCTTGACCTGCCGTTATGGTATATTGCGCAAGATCTGTATAGAATATTGTTATTATATTATTTGCCTTCCGACAATGTGCAGGGCATTATTCAGTCAGAGTGAAAATGCTAAATATCGCGATATAGTATTATACCTCGATTTGTCATGATACGGTATCATATCGTGGTATATATCACACCTCCTCAGACAGATCACGATCGTAAGTAGATCATCTGGACCTTGACTTGCCGTTATGGTATGTTGCGCAAGATCTGTATAGGATATCATGATATGGTATCATACCTCGATTCATCATCATACGGTATCATATCATGGTGCCTCAGACAGATTACGATCATAAGTAGATAATCTGGATCTTGACCTGCCGTTACGATATGTTGCGCAAGATCTGAATATAATATCATGATATGGTAAAATATATACCTCGATTTGTCGTGATACGGTATCATATCATGGTATCTACCACACCTCCTCGGACAGATCAAATCACCATCTGGGTCTTAACCTGCCGTTATGATATATACATGTTGCTCAAGATCCGTATATAATTTAAACCCAAAACACAACAAACATGTGATGCGTGTGTAGGATACACCTACGTACCACCTATGCCATGCAGATTATTACGGATCCCACTCGGCAACACGAATGATGAGCTCGATGAATCGATCTGTCATTGAAATATTTAGATCGTGTACTGAACTTGTATGTAGTACTCGTAGGGATCAACGATCTGCCCGATATGTGGTATCCAAGTATATCTTGTAATGGTCTCATAACCCATCAGAAACAGAGAAGTATGGCATCTTATCTATGTAATTATATGTGTCATACCAGTATGACTTCGTAATGATTTTCCTGGTGCCGTTACATGTACCACTTTGACCGAAAATATAGTACCCGTTTGGATTATAATGTGAATATCAAACGGAAAATATATTCCCGCTCAAAGTGAGATACCTGGTACCTGGTGTCATACGTAACTGCAGACTACTAACTGTACAGTAGACAAAACATATTCTACGTATGTATGATACCACTAAATAGACTGAACATATATTTTACGTATGATACCACCAGACTGACGTTGATGCGATACTACTTTATCATGCCGCCGGTGGTGGGCAGTGCGTTGGCTCTGACAATTGGCGGGTATACAAAAGGCAGGCACCCAAGCTCGTTCCAAACTCTCCCCACAACGAGTGTACGGTAGTACTCTGTACTCAGTATGCTCCTCCTCTGTTTGATCCTCGTTGCTTGCTGTGATGGCCGACGCGACACACAAAACCTCCCAAATAAAATGTGATACAGTAGTAGTACGTGCCGTATTCATACTTGAGTTGTGCCCCGGTTGTCTGCTACCCTGGTACCCGACGTGGAAATACCCGGACTTGTCACTACCCGTTCGGATACTTGTAGAACCTATCACCCGCCGGGTATTTGTACCCGGGTACCCGGGTACTCGGCGAGTTACGTGTCTCCGGTGCGATCTACCTCGTCATACCTCCTACAGGCAACCCTAATGCATTTATTTCTGCCCGTAAACAACTCTGAATGTTGTCCGGGTACCCGGGTGCCTGGGTACCCGCACTACCCGGGTACGTGCTCCTGAAGAAACGGGTACCCGGTTACGGGTATACGGGTAGTAAATATCTGAAAAAGTCCGGGTATATATGCATGCGTTTGCAACGGGTACCCGACGGGGTACAACTAACTTCAGTACGTACTGCTACTACTCTACTCGTAGTCTCCATGATGCTTGTATCATACGACTCTGACTCGTAATATAATCACCGTTGGATGTTCCATTAGAGACCAAACGGTTATTATATTCTGGGCCAGAGTGTGGTATAATATGTGCCGCTTGTTCTTGAAACACGCGTGTTTGCTCTGTCCGGAAAAGTGAGAAGCGTTTGGATGTTACAGTAGTAAGAAATCACGAAACGATCCTTACATATATATCTGGACGCCCTGAAAAAACAAGATCGGAGGTATTATAGCAGCACTGTATATACGTATCATAGTACGTTATTATCTGGTAAACAGTAAATAGGATGCTTAATGATTTGCCTGGTGCTGTTACATGTACCACTATGACCGGAAATATAGTAACCGTTTGCAATTTAATGTTAATGTCAAACGTGCATTATATTCCCGTCCATAGTGAGTGGCATATACCGGTACCACACAGGTCCACAGGTACTCTTAAGATATTTTACGTATCAGACTGATGTGCTACAGTAAGTGATACGCGTGTGTGAGGGTATTACCTGCTGAGCTATAGGGGTAAAAGATCGATCGATTACCCAGCCCAGGGTAATTCTTGTAACACTCTCCCCCCCTCTGAACGGCGGGATATTTGGGACGTCGGTACCGCATACGGCCGTGCGTTGACCTACCCGCTTCGTTTCAATACCTGGGGAACCAGGGAGACGTGTTTTTTAGGGATGCACGCGCAAGCGTTTCTATAAAAAAAACGTTCGAAGTGGGATTTTATTACCCGTGTCCTCGACGGCGTCAAATGTGAGGGTGTTACCTGCTGAGCTATAGGGGTAAAAGATCGATCGATTACCCAGCCCAGGGTAATCCTTATAACAGGTGCTATGTACCACGCACGCGACACAACTCGAGAAAACTCCTTGTTCTTGGTGGGCCAAGCTCATCAAATTCTTCGGTGAGGTTCGTAGTAGGGTGTGTCCTGCGCTATTACTAGTAATTTCAGGAATAAAAAATGGTTTTCTTGTACACTAATTTCAGTATAAAAAAAATAAGTTTTTTTGCTACACTTAATTTCAGTACGAGTACCTAGAGTATCACAAAATATATTTTCTAATATACCACCAAATTGCGTGTTTCATGCACAAAAAAAAACAGCAAGTAAGTGCTGCCGCGTGCTGTATGATATACATGTGCATGCGGAATGCTCTATCTATACATACTACTTTCTGTTGTGCCGTCGCGCATAATACATAATTCCTGCACGAAGCATGTACCGCTCTGTCCCATTATATTTAGATACCGCTTGTGTATTGATATTTTGTTAATTCGGTCCTTATGCGTATAGTATTGGACAGAGTGGTGATACACATTGTTGTCAGAGGGAAAAATAAGAACATACATGATGAACAGACGCGTACCGGTATGTACGTTACATCCAATACTGTAAATCCCTCACGTACCTGGTGGCATTTTCCTTTGCCCGTCACGGCGGCCTAAACTATTACCTGGTATGCGAGTATAGGGGCCCCTTTTTAGCCTTTTACTACTACTGCTGTACAATGTGAGTTCTTCTAACCCCTTTGGGATGGACCCCTTTTAAGGTACCTCTTTGCAAGGGATATAAGGGATATAAGGGATAGCGACCAACTCAAATGCTAACTTTGGTGTTATCAGCCGTCCACGAGCAGCGTGAACGCCTAATTGCAGTACGGGTACGGTAAGGATCATGTCATGCCCGTACCGTACGACTCCTTGGGGCGGTAACCCGGACACCAATGTGTATTATCCCCTACGATATCACGCAGTGGCCGGTGCTGTAGTAATCGTCACACTTTTCACCGTCAATTTTTCCCTTTGAACTATCATCAAGATATTCAAGAAATCACGAAATACCTGGCCCAGCAACCGCTGGCCAGCTACAAGCAGCAGCCCTGTCTTTTCTCGTGCTTTACCAGTCTTCCAGCACTGTTCCGTGTTGTACCCACTTGGTATTCCAGCTCACACGATCGACCAAACAGTGCCTCGTTGCTGTTCTTTGAAATCCAAGAATATGAACCCGAAACGCCTAATTCTCTCGCTAGAACAACAAACAACAGATTGTTCTCGGAACGGTTCCCGATCTCTTGAAAATCTTCTCCTTTTGACCGTCATATTTTCCCTCTGTACTATAATCAAGATGGTCAAGTCCCAAGAGGGTTCATGTACGTAAGGTGACTACTGGGTGATACACAGAGTATCTCCTCGCAAGTCTGCCCATTAAGCACGTTGTCACTTTCACGTAGTCATAAATAAGTAGTAGGAGAGAAACTCGTAGCTTTACTATCCGAGAGCCGAGGTGGCATCTGAGACAATATCCTTCCATCAGGATTATCCCAAATACGAATGTCATCCAAGTAAGACGAAAACGGACCAATTACTTACCTATCCTGACATAATTTCGTAATGTCCGGCCTTCCAAGCCCATACTATAACACCAGCCCACCCTGATGAGCCGTATATACATACAGAAATTTGGGAAATTCTGGGAAATCCCGGTTCCACGAACTAAAACATGAGCCAAAGATGCCCGCTCCTCAAAACCCACTCCCACACCTCCGAGTTGCTAGGTGTGTCGATCGACGGTGGCGATAGCGCGCTGCAAGCGCTGTGACAACCCCCACTATAGCAGCGACATGCCCAAATACTTACCGGCGGGGCTGACGCAGTTTGTGCTCAACAACTTCTCCGATAAATCCACACCGTACCAACGTCACTAAAGACGACGTTTCGGCTTCGCTCCAACGACTAGAAGCGGAGAATATCACTGGTCATCAGTCGGTCCGGGGGTGTGGTGGAGCTATCGCGGTGATGTGCACGACGCATTGCGCGGGTCTCTCCGAACCGCTTCCAAGCTCATAATATCACATGAAACCGTCCTTTTTGCCCGTCGACGTCCAGCACACCCAGTGTCCGTGCCGATTGTCCACCCTAGAAACTACGATACAGAGATACTACTCGTACATTGTAATGATGCAGTGAACAGAGCAGACAACGCACGATAGTGCCATGGCACCGTACTGGATACGACAGGCACGACATACAACATGCTAGCGATCCAGATGCGTTGAAAGCGAGAAAAAACCCCCGAAAGAAACAAAGAAACAAAGAAAGAGAAACAAGTTTTTTGAAAAAATGGGGTCGTGCCCCCTCCGGAGGTGTGCCTAGACAATACAAAACAACCGCAACAAGAACAACAGCAACAACAACAGTAACAACCACAACAACAACAACAGTAACAACCACAACAACAACAACAACAACAACAACAACAACAACAACAACAACAAC
The DNA here is from genome assembly GCA_008828725.1 of Saccharina japonica. Classification (NCBI taxonomy): domain Eukaryota; class Phaeophyceae; order Laminariales; family Laminariaceae; genus Saccharina; species Saccharina japonica. The sequence continues at coordinate 24,366 of MEHQ01001238.1, forward strand.
AACAACAACAACAACAACAACAACAACAACAACAACAACAACAACAACAACAACAACAACAACAACAACAACAACAACAACAACAACAACAACAACAACAACAACAACAACAACAACAACAACAACAACAACAACAACAACAACAACAACAACAACAACAACAACAACAACAACAACAACAACAACAACAACAACAACAACAACAACAACAACAACAACAACAACAACAACAACAACAACAACAACAACAACAACAACAACAACAACAACAACAACAACAACAACAACAACAACAACAACAACAACAACAACAACAACAACAACAACAACAACAACAACAACAACAACAACAACAACAACAACAACAACAACAACAACAACAACAACAACAACAACAACAACAACAACAACAACAACAACAACAACAACAACAACAACAACAACAACAACAACAACAACAACAACAACAACAACAACAACAACAACAACAACAACAACAACAACAACAACAACAACAACAACAACAACAACAACAACAACAACAACAACAACAACAACAACAACAACAACAACAACAACAACAACAACAACAACAACAACAACAACAACAACAACAACAACAACAACAACAACAACAACAACAACAACAACAACAACAACAACAACAACAACAACAACAACAACAACAACAACAACAACAACAACAACAACAACAACAACAACAACAACAACAACAACAACAACAACAACAACAACAACAACAACAACAACAACAACAACAACAACAACAACAACAACAACAACAACAACAACAACAACAACAACAACAACAACAACAACAACAACAACAACAACAACAACAACAACAACAACAACAACAACAACAACAACAACAACAACAACAACAACAACAACAACAACAACAACAACAACAACAACAACAACAACAACAACAACAACAACAACAACAACAACAACAACAACAACAACAACAACAACAACAACAACAACAACAACAACAACAACAACAACAACAACAACAACAACAACAACAACAACAACAGCACACAGTATGTAAGACTAAGAGCGAAAGGAAACGGCAAGGAAACCAAAGGAAAACGAAAACACCGCCACCCTCGAGCCAGCCGCAACAGTTTGTGGTATAACACGAGTATATAGCTGTACTGTACAGAAACCCAAAGGATTGCTCTAAAGCTATCGCTAATTTTGTTTATCTCCACCACGAGAGTGCAGTGCTAACCTGGAAATCCTCGACGCCGTCCAACCGAAATATATACACTTGGTATAGTTTCCCACCTCGGACCTAGGCAACACCGTCTACAGATAGACCATGATCTAGATAATCTACAGATAAATCATGATCTAGATCATCTACAGATAGATCATGATCTAGATAATCTACATACCAGGTATATATCATGATCTAGATTATCTACAGTTAGATCATGATCTAGATGATATACCGATAGATCATGATCTAGATCATCTACCGATAGATCATGATCTAGATCATCTACAGCATGATCTAGATCATCTACAGATAGATCATGATCTAGATCATCTACAGATATATCGTGATCTAGATAATCTACAGATATATCATGATCTAGATCATCTACACATAGAGGAGGATCTAGATCATCTGCAAATAGATAATGATCTAGATTATCTGCACATAAACCATGATCTAGATTATCTGCAGATACATCATGATCTAGATCATCTGCAGATAGATCAAGATCTAGATCATCTGCAGATAGATCATGATCTAGATCATCTGCATATATATCATGTTCTAGATTATCTACTGATAGATCATGATCTAGATCATCTACAGATATATCATGCTCTAGATTATCTACAGATATATCATGATCTAGATGATCTACAGATAGATCATGATCTACAGATAGATCACGATCTAGATCATCTACAGATATATCACGATCTAGATGGTCTACAGATAGATCATGATCTAGATGATTTACAGATAGATCATGATCTAGATCATCTAGTTCCTCACCTGCCGTTTTTGATAGGTTCGTGCAGGATGTACATCGTACAGACCCAAAACAGGAAACATGTGCTTACTGCCTGTAGATCATGCAAGATTGTACGGGTCCCAGACGGCATCATGAGCTATATAGACCATACAAGATCGTGACCAGATCTGCCATGAGCCATGAAATATCTAGATCATAAAAGTGGGGATCAATTATCTGTCCCAAGAAGTGCAACGGTTTTTAACGCCTTCCTGCTCTACGCACATACAGTAACGCCTTCCTCGTCTAGCGCACACACAGCACTACGTAGCTGACGACAGTTATTCATATCGACGAGCGCAAAATTCCTAAGTAGCAAGATCATAACAAATTACCGAAGTAGGCACAGAAGGGGGTACAGTTCTTTTTGCGCGGAGGGATTTTTTTCGTTTTTTTTTTCCCGTGGTTTTTCTTCTTCCGGAGAGTGCAGTGCTTATGAGTGGTCAATGTTGAAGCTCCTCATGCTACACACACATTGTTAAGGATGGCAAGGATCATATTAATAGTATAAATACAATATCACGTCTATATTTATACGCACCCTTACTCTTACTTTGCCCTCCGGCTCTGAAAAATCCCGCTCAAATCTAGATCCCTCAGATTATGCGTAAGTCAGCACGGGGGACGCATGCTGCGATAGAGATACGTAGCACTTTTTTACTGAAATTGTTTCTGAACGATCGAGCTCCTTGACCCAAGAAATCGTCGGACTTTTCATTCTTGTGGTGTTGCAAATATTTTTCCAATTGTGTACTTAGGCTACGGGATTGTCGGATCGGGTACGAAGCATTTTTTTGCTTCCCTCCAAAAACGGGTTATTTCGGGTTAGCTATAGAGCTCCTCAAGTGACTACGAACTACCCTCCGAAAGATCACCGTGCAACTCTACCGTAGCATGCGTCGGGGACAAGAAGAAAACCCAGAAGGAAACCAACAATAAAAAATAAAAACATTTGTGTTTTCACGTTTACGTTGCCTTAATTAAAGCCATGTCGCCCCCTTATGTCGCAGTCGTGCTGGAATCACTATACCCAGAGCCAGTACCGTTACCGACCCCCAAATCGTTGGAGCCTAGTTCTCTATGTATCCGTAACGTACCAATGCACATCTACGAGCCCGTAATTCTATTTCCGGCGCCCGGCTACATCCAGCTCAAATATCGGCCCCCTCTACAAACTGTAATGTTATACGACCAACAGGGATAAGGAAGGCTAAAAAGAAGAGTGAAAAAGAACAGAAGGAAGTATGGCATTTTTTTTAACGCTGCGTTCACATTTCGTGTACAATAAAGGATCGGTCGATGTAAGCGCCCTCCCCTTCCTTCCTGTGCAATTTCCAACCTGCACACCGGTATGGTGCGCTCCGTCTCGAAAGGATGCGTGGTCAATGGTCAAATAAGACTAAGGGCAAGCAACAAATCGAGTACGCCCCCCCTCCCCGCTTGCTTGGGCTGCAATCTGCCTGTCGGACGATACCGTCCCGCATTAGGGATGCGAGGGTCTATGGTCTACGACTACGGCCATGCATGACAATGAGTACGCCCCCCCCTCCCTCCTCCGTATCTAAAGGGATGCGTGGTCAATGGTCAAATGACTAAAGCAAGCAACAAATGAGTACCCTCCCCCCCCCCCTGGTAGGTGAAAACCCGACGTGCTCCGTCCTGGCATTGTAGGGATGCGAGGGTCTATGGTCATACGACTACGGCCATGCATGAAAATGAAGTACGCCCCCCCCGTGCACGCCGGCGGCGGCCGCTTTTCTTGCTTTCTTGCTTTTATCTTTACATTTTCTTTGTCGAAACAGACCCCAAAAAGGGCAACTCGTCGAACCCGAAACAGGGACCGAAGCCACGCAGCCACAAAGGGAAAGGCAAAGCCAAACAGAAGAAGGCTCCGGCCGCCAGCACCGCCTCGCCCTCGCTCGTCGGTCCGGGATCAACAGTTCCAACGCCGAGGCAAGGCCAGACGCCCCAGAACCACAAAGGCAAGGGGAAGCTCAAGCAGATTCCTCAGATCATGAACAGGGTCACGAACGGCATCACCGGCGCCGGCAGCAGCGGCAGCAGCAGCGCTGCCATAGATGGACCGCGTAACAGCTTCTTCCCCAGCTCCAGCATCGGAAGCTTTTTCCCCAACACCAATATGAGCAGCTTCTTTCCCACCACCAACAGCAGCGGCGGCGGCGGCGGCGGTACCGGCGCTGCCAAAGACGGGCCACGGAGAAGTTTCTTCCCCAGCAGTAGCATCGGGGGCAAGTTCACGATGTTTCGCGGCAAGACTACGGCGGAAGAAGAGGCCGACAAGCGCCAGTTCCACGTCGGGACCGAGGGCGACACATGTAAGAAGGACACGACATTCAGCAGCAGCAGCAGCAGCAGCAGCAGCAGCAGTGACGGGGGCGGTAGCAGCAGCAGCAGCAGCAGCAGCAGCGGCGGCAGCGGAGGCGGTGGTGGTGGTGGCCGCGGCAAGGGTAAAAACGGCGACCAAAAAGTGAAAAGGACCGCCACCAAAGGCAAAAAGCCAAGCAACAACAACAACAAAAAGGGCAAAGGAGGTAAAAAGGGTGATGCTAAGGGCGGAGGCAAGGGCAAAGGTAAGGGCAAAGGTAAGGGCAAAGGCGCCTCCTCTGTCGAACGCGACTTGAACGACTGCAAGAATTGGGGGTATGACGGCGATATCCAAGAACTGGTCGACACGATCAAGGCGCGCAACTCGAACAACGGCGGAGGTCGGCAGGCCAGGGGAGGCAAATGGCTAGGTGAGCAAACAACATGAAAAAAAAAGCATGAAAAAAAAAGCGAAAAACAAATATGTAACACTCTGTCCCTAAATAAAAGAAACCTTTTATCTTCATATCCGATGAAAAGGTGTCTTACATTTTTGAGACATAGTAGTGTACTACTCTACTGTCCCGACATACAGAGACCAACTGGACTAAATGTGAATACGAAGAAAACGTTTGTTAGCGTCTAGGGGCAGCGTGGTTTATCTATTGCAATGAGCAATAGCAACAGCGACAGCGACAGCAACAGAAGCAGCAGCAGCAGCAGAGAGAGTCTGAGAGCCTGAGAGAATATCGGGAAACAAGTCTTGGAACCCAACAACAAGAAGAAAAAAACATGCCAGTAATATTAATTTCGTAAAATATAACGTTTTGAGCTCGCACAGAGGGGTGCTGTACGTATCATCGTTTTTTCAGGGCTCCCGTTTTCTCGGCAACGGTATAAGGGTGCTAAACAAAAGTCCAACATGAACATTCATTATATTTTCGGAAGAACCCTCTCGGCCACAGATTTTTTCCGAAAATGTTCCACCTTTTTGTTTCGGTTTTGGCAAAAAAAAAAAAACCTTAACCTTCCCGTTCTGGAAAAAAAATGAGTGCCGAAAATTTACCGCACCCCCTGCACGAACTCAACGCTCTTATTCCTTTCGTTCGCCATCTGAAAACAGACGCGGGCTACGATAGAGGCAGTATTTTTTTGGTTTGAATATTTTTTTTCCGGAATGCTGGGGCTCCTTAGGGCCCGTTTTAACGAAGAAGAAAAAAAAAACAATTTTGAAAAAAATATATATTCAAATCCGCTTTTCATTGGTCAACACACGCACCAGCACCAAAGATTAGGATCTTGGGGCATACTATTTGGTGCTGGTGCGTGTGTTGACCAATGAAAAGCGGATTTGAATTTTAATTTTTCCAAATTGAATATATTTCATACTCGTTAAAAGGGCCCGTTTTAACGAAGAAGAAAAAAAAAACAATTTTGAAAAAAAAAAAATTCAAATCCGCTTTTCATTGGTCAACACACGCACCAGCACCAAAGATTAGGATCTTGGGGCATCATACTTGGTGCTGGTGCGTGTGTTGACCAATGAAAAGCGAATTTGAATTTTATTTTTTCCAAATCGAATTTATTTTATACTCGTTAATAGTATGGCCCTTAACCCCAAATCGTCGGAATTGAAAATCAGAAACGCTTTTACGTATATACGTAGATTTGCTTTTTTTCATGGGGGAAAAAAAAATCAGGAAAAAACAGGAAACAAACAAATACAAAGAGCTGGAACCCCCCCCCTCCCCCCACCTCACTTGTTCCCTGAGTTTCCTTGTTTTCTTGAAAACAGTTTGTTTAGAAGAGGGAAATATATAAATGTACGTATATCCTACACCAGGAAATTTAACAGAGGGCAAAAACAAACAGGAACGCTTTTACGTAGATTTACTCTTTTAGCACAAAAAATACAGTAAAACAGGAAAAGTAGAACAACCCCCTCCACCCCCATGAAAATCAGGAAATTTAGGACAAAATAATCTTCGATAATAATGGTATATTCACCCATCTTAGTCTATGTATGTGCACCCTATAAGCCACATCCAGGCTCCAACCCCACGTCTTGGGTGCCAGTGTGCCCGCCCCCCCTTCCTGGTCGGTGAAAACCCGACGTGCTCCGTTCCAGCATTGTAGGGATGCGAGGGTCTATGGTCATAGGAATACGGCCAAGGCATGACAATGAGTATCCCCCCCCCCTCCCCCTTCCCCCTCATTCCCGCTCCGGTTTGACCCATGGACTGGTCCATGGGCTGTCCAACTAAATTATGTAGATCTATGGTGTGCTCCCGCCCCGCCCCGCCGTGAACTGTCGTGAAAAGTCTCTTCCAATGTTTTATTTTTTTGTTTGCGCCCCCCATGCTCCGTCTCGAAAGGGATGCGTGGTCAATGGAAAAATCACTATCAGAGGCAATGAAACTAATGAGTGCTCCCGCCCCCCCCACCCGCGTCGCCAATGGACAAAAATACTAAGGCAAGCAACAAATGAGTACCTCCCACCCCCCCCCGTACACGCCGTCGTGGGTTTCAACAAACAAACAAAAAAAGTTTTTTTTTTTCTTCTGGCCGCGTGCATGTATATATATATATATAACTGGCGACCTACTGCTGTACGTGCGTTGCGGACTACATACGTACTACTAATACGTGCTGCACCTACGATACACACTGCATGCACGCTGCATGACATCTCGTGGCGACAAAAAAACAGAGGAAGAGGACGCCACCCTGAAGAAAATCGTGAACCGAGACCAGGAAGGGAAGTGGAAGGCGAAGGCCGACGAACTCACTTCTGAAATGGAGGAAGTATACGCGAAGCTCAGAGCCAAAGAGATCGCCGAAGGGTTGCCCGTCACCGACTTCGGTAGGGTCGCCGCCCAGTGCTTACACAGGCAAGTTTTTTTTTTCGGTTTTGGTTTTGGTGGGCGTGCGTGCAGGCGTGCGTACATTGCGCACGGAGAGGGGGGGGGTATACTCGATACCCATGCATGGCCGTAGTCGTGTATATGACCATAGACCCTCGCATCCCTACAATACCGGGACGGAGCATGTCGAGTTTTCACCGACCAGGCAGACATTGCTAGCACCAAGCGCGAAACGCCGTGAGGTGTTGGGCGAGTCGCATGAAGGGTGAACTGCATCTTAGTAAGAACCGCCTGTGAGGCGGACTTGTATATGGATGACAGCTTCAATGAGTTAATTTAATTATGGTGTGGCCACTTCCTGAGACAGCAATGGGAGCACTATGTAACTGCCTCGCGGGTGCCTTACCATATACACAATACGCGATACGATCATTCCCCTTATACGGAACAAAGGTTCTCCACCCTGCACAAATGATCTAAATCGACCACCAGCCTTGGTGACCGCCAAAAAAAAGAAAGGTACACTGGTTGTCTAGCTCACGCAGTGAGAGGCGTGTTTTGCAACGTCGTCGCCAACCGACGCAAACCCAACCTATAAATATACTACCACAGGTAATATATTTATAGATGGGGGGGGGTGAGGTGGGGGGGGGGGGGAGGTACGGTTTAAGAGCTAATACAGTGGGGGGTCACGGTTTAAGAGTCATTACAGTGGGGGGTCACGGTTTAAGAGCTATCGGTTTAAACCCCTGTTTTCTATTGAAAAAAATACCAAAGGCTAAGTTCAAACAAGTTTGCCCCTGAAGTTTGTCCCCCCCCCCGCCGGGTTGGCGGCTTAAGAGCTATTGCAGTCAGGGGTCATGGTTAAAGAGCTATCGGTTTAAGTAATTTTTGCTCAAGAAAAATGACCAGGCTAAGTTAGAATAAGTTTGTCCCCCCCAAAATTGGTGCAGTTTTGAAGGGGCTAATGAACTACTGGTTTAAGTAAAAGGCCGAGTGGTTTGGCACGGACATACTAAGAGACGACATACCAGGGAGCATGATACGTATACGTATATGCCCATTTCGGCTTAAAATAAAATCGGATTCAAGAGAAGTCAAACAGGCCTCACACTATATCTAATGCCCAGTCCGGTTAAAGAGAAAGTTCGGGCTTAAGCGAGTTTGAACAGGCCTGATACGCCCTACGGTTCAAGATAAAATCGGGCTCAAAAGAGTACAAACAGGCCAGACGCTATGTCTAATGTCCAATCCGGTTTAAGAGAATTATCGGGGTTTTACGTAAGAGAGATTAAACGGCCTGATACTCTTAAAAAACCGGGACTTCCAATTGGGTGCAGTTCTGAAGGGGTCAATAAAACTACTGGCTTAATGAGGGAGGTCAAGAAAACTACCGGTTCAATAAGAGACATGAAATGGCTTGGCCCGGGCAAAAAAAAAGCTACCAGGTATATATGTATATATATATATATATTGCGTGCCGCCGGGTGGACCTCATCGCGAGATATCGCGCAAAAGGCTCAAATCTACGTCTAAGAAAAGCCGAGGAGCTCTCACACGAGACCACCGACAATATCGTACATGTATTTAT
>MEHQ01001238.1:38208-58676 GCA_008828725.1 Saccharina japonica
CCAGCAAGGTATGACCCTCCTATTGATTGCTTGCTTGCTCCGCTTCTGTTGCTTGCTTGCTTGTTTTGTGCTTGTTTTGTTTTTTGTTTTGGCGTCATCGACTTTAAATTCGCCGCCACGTTAAGGCCGCGCGCGCAAGCATGAAAAAAAAAAAAGGGAAAACGTTCCTAGGTATTTTTCATTATTTTGACGTTCCCTCTCTTGTACGATATTCATACATATAAAGGACGCCGGGTTTTCCACATTGATTATTAATCCGAGAGAAACAAACCTACTCCACACTTGGAAAAATAAAATAAAAAACGTTTTCCCCCCAAAAAACGTGTTGGCGCAGTTTCTAAAAAGTATCACGCACTAAAACCAAGTATCCCCCCCCAAAAAAAAAACGTGAGTGCAATTAGCTCTAAACGGGGTTGACGGTTAACGCACGAACATCGAGACATGCGAAAAACGTTTATTTGTCGTAGCATGAAAATTATTTTCAGTACGAGTATGGATTTTAACCTTGTTAACCCCAGGGCCGCCGCTCCCCTCCCTCCCTCCTACATATTTATTTTCTCCTTGACGATCCATCTTTTTATTTTCTTCTTCTTCTTTTTCTTCTTCTTCTTCTTCTTAAAAAGCGAGAACTAGAACGTGCCCCCAAGCCAGGATTTTCCCTCAAGGCCCCTCCGGCGGACAAGCCCACGAAGAAACAAAAGAAAGCTGATACTACGACGCCCAAGTCAAAAGCGAAGGTTTCGGGGTCCGTCTCCCCCAGCGCTGCCGCCGCCGCCGCCGCCGGTGCCGGCGCCTCCGCAATCAGCTCAACTCCGAAGGCGGCCATCGCCGCCGCCGCCACAGCGAAAAATGAACAAAGCCCCGGCGACATCATCAACAACAACAACTCGCCGAAAAAATCCGACAACAAGGCGTCTGTGAAAAAGTGCGGCAAGTCTTCTGCGGGTGGTGGTGCCTCGCGATCCCCCCCCGCCTCGCCGTCCGCGGGGGGCAAGGCGGGAAAGGCGGGCAAGGCCGGCAAGGCGGGCAAGCCGCCGCCGGCGACCCGGGCCGCACCGTACAAGTCGAAGGCTGGCGGGCGCATCGGCGGAGGCAAGAAGGGTTCCGAGAGCGGGGGTAAGGAGCAGAAGAAGCGCGCCGGTTCTCCCAAGAAGGACTCCAAGGCCGACGTCCGTAAGGCGTTGGCGAAGGCACCGAAGGGTGGCCAGCCACCGGTAGGACAGCGTGAGGGGGGTAGCATCGAAAAATCGGCGGCGGCGGTGGCGGCGGCGGTCGCGATCTCGACCAGGCCGGCGGTGGCGGCGGTTGAGAGTATCCACGAGCAGCAGCAGCAGCAGCAGCGCCAAGTGTCACGCCATGGAAAGGACCTAATGATGAGGGCGGGCCACCTCCCCCCGAGAGCCAGCGGTGGCGGCGGCGGCGGAGGTGGTGGTAGCGGTAGTGGTGGTAACGACGGTCGAGATGGTGTGACGGGGGTGCTGAGCAACTTGAGCGGGCCGACACCGGGCATGAGGGCCGGCTGGAAGGGCGCCGCCATGAACGGTAGAGCCACGGGTCTTGGTGGTGGTGGTGGTGGTGCCCCGACGGCGCAGCAGCAGCAGCATCAGGCGTTACCGCCATCACGCCCCCCGCACCTCATTCTGCAGCAGCCGGAACACCAGGCGCTACCGCCGTCACGCCCCCCGCACCTCATCCTGCAGCAGCCGCAGCAGCAGCAGGATGTCGAGTTCGCTACCCCAACTCCCTCTCCCGAACTAGTGGTGCCCCTCGCGGGAGCGTCGACAACCGCGGGGCCTTTCCCAGTCAACGCCCCGGCGCACGTTGTCCTTCCCGACCAGACTACTACCGGAGGAGCTACGGCCGAGATGCAGCCGCGGCAAGGGCTGGCGCCCACTGATTGGTCGCACTGGCCATTGCTGGAGGGACAAGACTGCAACATGGACATGAACGAGTTCTTGAACCAAGACCTATCTTCTTCCGTCCTTCCTTTCGCCCCCGAGCTGTGGAACCTGGACAGCACCGGTTCCGCCGACGGGGGAAGCGTGGGAGACGCCGAGGACCTATTTTCCGCCGGCGCCGCGGCTGCCGCCACTGAGATGCCAACGACCCCGGAGCACGGGCTGTGGTACGGGCAGCACATCGCCGGTGGCTACGGAAGCGACAACGGTTCGGTCAAGCCCGCCGCCACCCAGCAGCAGCCCGCTCCCGCTCCCATTTCGAGGACCCAGCCCGCTCCCGTTCTCCTTTCACCCGCGGTTCAGACTGTTTCGCCGTCTCCGTGCCCTGACCCAGCCATCGACGTCGTGGCTGGAGTTGACGCGATGAACATTGCGGATGATGATGACGACGACGCCGCTGCCATGTGTTTCATGAACGACGCCGCGATGAGAGACCTTCAGGGTGCGGTGCTGCTTGCACCGAGGGATGCTGAGGGGTGCCCTTCTGCGACTGCGGCTGAGGTGAAAAATATATATGCTATGTTCGTCTGTCGAAAGCGGTACAGCAGGTAGTGTATTGGAAGTGTCTGGGCTCGAGCAGGTATCAGTCGAGGATGGTCAAGAGGAGAGCACACAGCTCAAGAAGAGCACGCAGATATTGATGATTATTAAGTACAATGATAGATGCTTTCGCTCGTGCCACACCATACCAGTAATCAAAGCGGAGGAATTGATTTTCCCGCCACTCAATATGACGGACCATTTCCGCCACATTATAAAAGCCACCATCCATATATAACTCCTCAGAAGTCTACGACGAATCCAACTCGATATCCAAACCACAACCAACAGTCCCCCCGATCGGAACCATCAAAAGCACAACGTCATATCTCTTAGCGAAGCAACATCAAACGAACCCAACTACAACAGAGTCCTTCCCCTGCTGGAAACATCATGTCAATCATTCACTATAAGTCACCAGAAATAATCCAGTCCCCCCGCTGGGAGCTATAACACAAACCCATCATGAACTCATACATATATCAAAGCTCGGAAACCCAAAATGCAATTATAGATGTTTTCGCTTGCGCCACATCATACCAACAAGCAAAGCGGAGGAATATAGTTCCCGCCACTCAAACCTGACGGACGTGTACTTAATTATATTCGTAGATATTGACCGTCCTCGACTGATACCTGCTCGAGCCCAGACACTTCCAATACGCTTAAGCGTATTGGAAGTGTCTGGGCTCGGGCAGGTATCAGACGAGGATGGTCAAGAGGAGAGCACACAGCTCAAGAAGAACACGCAGATATCGATTATTAAGTACAATGATAGATGACAGACCCACACCGATGGCGTGGGGATGGAGCTTGGATGCGGCTTACCAGGTAGGACTTAAGATTATAACGTAAAGAGCGCATATTGGGAAGAAGGAGGGAGCAAGGACAACAGATGGAGTGTTGTGGATAAATCTTGGCGGGGAAGTAGACATAGCAGGATGTTAGACTTTGCGCATAGGTTTTCTTGGTTTCCGCGGTTTTCTGCTTTCGGGAATGTTATGAGTGATCAACGTTGAAGCTCATGCTGCCACATTGACGGATAACAAATATGATAATAATAATAATAATGATAGATGCTTTCGCTTGCGCCACATCATACCAGTAAGCAAAGCGGAGGGAAAAAGATTTCCCGCTACTCAATCTGAGGGACCCTTTCCGCCACATCATAAAAGCCACCATCCCTATACAACTCCTCAAAAGTCTACCAAGACGAATCCGACTCGATATCCAAACCACGACCAACATAGTGCATACATACCTGGCCTGCAGTATAGACACGCCCACGAGCAAGAACCTAACAAGAACGTAAGGCTTTTTTTTTGGGGGGGGGGGCGCTATTACGAGGGGCCATAGTAAATAGGACCTACGTTAAACAAAAACCTATATATTTGCCTATTTTTATTTAAAAAAAATGGTCTTATTTACTATGGCCCCCCCCTCAATAAGTTTTTTTGAGTGCGAAATTATGTTCAGCGAAGAGCACAACACTAAAATTCAATACAAACGTAGCCTGTGCTCAATCAAGGCTGCTTGAGAATGGTGTCGCAATAAGGTTTTCAAGGCTCGCTTAGTAGGCGGTTCTTGTACCGTAAGCACTTGGGGGCCGAAGTGCGCTTGCCATGATATCACGCAACAACCACGATGCAACACGATCCGCCGCGCGACAGGGAGAGAGAGAGAGAGAGAGAGATAGAAAAAAAAGAGAGAAAAACAACAACAAAAACGCCCCCACCATTAACAAAAAAAAAACAGAGTTTTTGTTTGTTTTAGTTTTGTTTTTGTTTTTCGCGCTAATTTTCATGTTGGAAAATCCCGCCCACCATCGCGTCCGCTTTTCCCTCGGTGTCTCAACAAACCTCCCAATTTTGTCGCCTAATCTTTTCCTCCGCACCAGGACATCTTTGGAGAAATAATGCTCAAGGAGTTCCACCAACTTGCGGGGCTATCTGCCGACCCCAGCAAGCCTTTCGGAGGGATCGTTTCCCGTACGCCATCGGTGCACGAGGGCGGCGGGGCCACTGCTGCTGCTGTTGCTGCTGCTGCTGCTACCGCGACACCCATTACCGACGTCATGGGCGTAGATGACACCCCGCAGCAGCACCACCACCACCACCGCCACCACCACCACCACTCCGCATCCCCTCCTCCGGCGTCTCGTGCCGACGGTGGAGGAATCGTCGCTGACAGCTGGGCTAACGCTGTCGCACCGAACGTCCCAGGCGCGGGGAACTCACACGCTAGCGATCCCATCTGCGATCCCGTCTGCGACGACGACCCCAGCGACTACGGCCCGCGGCTCCCTCCGATCGGCTCCATGGATGTGGAGGACAACAGCCCCGATGGCTTCATGGCCAACCCTTTCGATCTCAACAGCGCCATCGGTGCCCTTTCCGACACCCCCGTACAGGGTGCGCCAGGTCTTCCGCCCCTCGAGTTCAGCTCGCCTTGAGCCACGACACATACATCGTACGGGGGGAGAGGCTGACTTTTTGTCAGGGGACAGAAAGGCGAGGTATATACTGCTGTATTTTCAGCTTGCAAGCTGTGTATGCGTCCGCTTTTTTTTCATGCGTGAAGTTCACGCGAAAAAGCGTAAAACACACAGTGGTAGGCCGTGCGTTTTGTCCTATATACGGTGTCACAACTCTGCTGTGTTTTCAATTCCCAGCTCACATGTTGCGCTTGCGTCTGTTTTTTTTTTCGTGCGTGAACTCGCGAAAAGCGTGAAACACACTGGCAGGCCAGGCCGTGCGCGGTATACATAGGGTAAAAAGGTGGGAATGGACAGTCTCGTTTAGAGAACTTATTTAGAAAACAGGACACTTCTGTAAGGTAGAGAGGACTCCGTGACGCTCACAGTTCACGTATCTTACAAACCATGCCATAGAGCTGCGGGGGGGGGTGTCCAGTAGTGCCACTAAGCTGCTGAGCTAGGTGGGGGTTCCTTTCCTCCTGTTACGCGAGGGGGGCGCGAGGGAGGGGGCAGTCAAATGAACAAACAGGCGAGGAGGTGCAGGGCGGACGGGCAGAGAGGGGACACTATGTCCCTGTGGGAGCACATGACAAATCAAGCCTAGATCCACTTGGGCGATCGGGTACCGTGTATGTATGCCCTTTAGCCGTACGAACACACACGAGAAACATCGGGCGATGGCGTTGGCGGTGATGGTAACGTTTCGTGGGAGGACAAGGGCACGAGGCGAAAGCACGTAGTGGCGCACGTACATCGATGTAAATAAAAACCACACACCAGCATAAACCATCGCCAAAGAAAAAAATAAAAAATAAAATGGTTTTATAGTTAGCCACGACCTGTGTGGGCGCACCAGGCAGCAGGAGATGGGGGGGGCGGGGAGGGGGGGGGGGGACACTTCAAGCGCACCAATGACCAACTACGTGCGCATATGTATCCAAACGGTCACGCTTTTATGTCGTGCGTAGCCAGAAATTGGTTGGGGTGGCTTTGTACGGCAAAGCTCGCGCAACCTATAAAAAGGTTTGGGCGGAGCGGGCGGGGATGGGATGAGATCGCAGGACGAACTCTGTTTTTATTTTTTTACTCAAGTTGCAAAAAAATACCGTACGTGCATAGCGTCAGCTATATGGTGTGGTAAGAGCACTCCTCCCCCCCCCCCCCCCCGATTGCAAAGTGGGGTACCATAAAAACGTTGCTTGCAAGAGGTAGGACAGCAGTAGCAGCAGCAGCAGCAGAGCAGCAGCAGCAGCAGCAGCAGCAGCAGCAGTGTCGCCGATGATCGGGCGGGCGAGCCCGGCGCTTTTATCTTCACCCCTATCGGCGAAGCCAAAGGGCGAGTGCTGCTATTATACGGAGGCATTTTTCGAGGTGCTACCCACCGACGACGAATCATGCCAAGCGGCAACACGTACGTGCTTTTCGTTGCTGTTGTAAATACTGCTGTACTCTGTACTGTCTATACGAGTACATGTATTTTTTTAATAGATTTCGGGTCTTTTCTGATGGTCTTGGAGACCAATTCACACCCAAAGAAGGGTGTTGCTTTAGAAAACCGTTTTTTTTTGGGGGGGGGGGGGGGGGGGCGGGGGGGGCGCAGCGTCAAAGGCCCTTTTTTTTTGGCTTGATTCTTGTGTTTTTTACGAGTAGAATTGTTTTTTATTTTTATATTTACGACCTTTTCAGGTCGTTTCATTTGCTCTTGTGGGATCCATTTTGCTACACCCAAAGGTGTTACGTGGGAGACCGTTTTTTTTGGGGCATCAAGGTCTCATTTCTCTTTGGGCTTTTATTATATACTATTGGTACCGTCACGGCTTCGGCCGTTCCTCTAGTATTATACATACACGGTTTTTATCACTTTTCAAATGTATCACGGGGTACATTCTACTAACAATTTTTTTTTTTTACATTTCGGGTCATTTCTTTAGCTCTCGGGGTCAAGCTACACACACCCAAATAAAGGTGTTACGTAGGAGATCGATTTTGTTTGGGGAGCGTACAAGGCCTCTTTTTCAATGCTCCTGGAGAGAAAAAAAAAAGTATACCAGGTACTCTTGTTTTTAATATTCTGAGATTTCGGTTATTTTCTTCATTTTGCCCCATATATACCCCAACTCCCGGGTCGGGTCCGGTCAGGAATTTATCGAAATCTCACGGGTCAGGTTGGGTCGGGTCGGGTCCGGTTCGGTCGGGTTAGGAGGCTTTCAAATTATCACCCGACCGGCCTGACTCGCGCGATTTGACCCGACGTGTCAACAGCCCTGCTTTTCTTTTGCCTTTCGGGACCAACTCACACCCAAAAGATGCTACTTGTACGAGACCGTCCTTTTTTGGGGCCGCTCAAGGCCCCTCTTCTGGCCATATGATACTGTTTATTAAGTGTAGTACGATGAGGGGGGGGAACTAGGACTCATATTCAGCCATGGCCTCGTAGTCGTATAGCCATATAGACCCTCGCCACTCCCTACAATCGCCGGGGGGGAGACCAGTACCCGCACCGACAGCCTGCCCTACTGACATACAGCACCCGCGGGTCAGAAGCTGGCGGAGTGGGGTCATATTCCTTACGTACGAGTACTCGTAGCGTCTTTATATTTGCTCACACCCCACCCGCCGCATTGGATTCATTCGAGATTTAAAGGCTCTCCCCCCGCGCTACGTATATACCTTAATACCGTGCACCAACCATTTTTTGTGTGTCACCCGCCGCCTTTGACCCGCGAAATAAGTTTTTTTCAGACGCGCTACGTACTACGTACCCGTACCGTCGTTTCATCGATCATAGTTTCTCGTGCCTGCCCGAACACAAGTCCCCGGCCCTATACACTTCCTGAATTCTACAGCCTCAGATTGTGTCCCCCTCATGCGGGATGTACATCCTGCAGGAGGACATATAAAATCCGTAAGTACGCGCGATCGAAGTATTACACTCAGCTACGTAGCAAAGATGAGTTTCGACGAAATCCTCGAGCTCACAGCTGTTTTTTTTTTTTTTAATATATCTATATGCCGTACATCAACCATGGTGCCGTCACACGCCGCGTTTTGATCCGTGCATGAAGGCTTTTTCAGACACGGTTATTACGTACATACCCGTACCGTACCGTTACATCAAGCTTTATTGATTTGTGCCTGGACACAAGAAGAAGTAGTCGGCTGGTTCGTCGCGTGGTGGTGGTGAGTCGGGTTCATTCGTTCGTTCGTGTTTCGCAACAACCACAACCAGACAGAGGGGGTCAAGTCGGAAGGGTGGTCGCCGCCCCCGTTTGGTGGTGCTGACAAATAAACCATACTACTATGCACCCAGGGTCAAGCCCATCCATAGAACGTATGAACATATGATATGATATGACACTCCACGTGCAGCTCTACTGAATTTATTTGAAGAGCTTTTACTATTATTGTAGGACCTCTGATATATGGACACTACAATCTTAGGGCCATTCTTATCAACAAGCAGCTTTTTTCCATAATTGCCAATATTTTTTGCCAAAAAAAAAAAGAGGAAATATCGGAAATATTGGAAATATTGGAAATACTTCAGAGGGCAAAATGTTCGGAAGGCTTCACGTTCCAATAAATGAAAAACAAAAAAAAAAAAAAACATGGAAAAAAAAAATGGAAATATAGAAAATGGCGCGAAAAAAAATATTGGAAATATAGGATTTTTTTGAAGTTTATGGCTCCGATAACATAAGAATGGCCCTTGCATACGTTTCAGACGAAAGCGACGGTAGAGGTGCACCCTTGTTTTTTGCCTTAGAAGGGGGGTCACTTGAGGAGCTCTATACCTGTAGTAGCCTGCACACTGATTTTGAACGAAAATAAAACTAACTGCTACTCGATGAAAGATACGGTGGCCTAATAAGTACTGGTGAATACAATGCACAAATATTGCAACGATTTTGGGTTAAGGAAGGAGCCTCACCGTCATTCAGAAACCATTTCAGACAAAAACTGGCTATTGTGCCTCTATCGTACGTAGCACGCGCCTTTGCGTAGGCTTTTCGTGTCTTCTGTGGTCCTCTACCCAACACACGGCCCGGGCCGCCCCCGTTGCTATTACGCATATAGCGCTTTGTGTCTTCCCTCACCATACCGCTGTTTCCTTTTTTTTTTTTCCTTTTTTTCTCTTCTTCTAGTAATCCTCCGGCGGATTGGCAAAAAATAAAGCTTAACCCCTTACGAACTGGTCCCACGAATTTGGTGACAAACTACTTGGAATTAGTGTGGGACATTTATTTTCAGTTCTGATTGGGTGAAGCTCACCCCTCTCCCACCTTGCAAATATGTGTCATGTGTCAATTTAACCCCTTGCAACAAACAACACAGGTTTTTTTTTGCTGCTACCAACCTCGATCGCGCGAGCACGTTGACCCGACTTGACCCCGGAAAGGAGCAGATGCGGTGGAGATAAATCACCCGGATTCATCGTAATCGATAGCAGTGTGGCTCGGCCAATAAGAAGCACCGAACCTGAGCGATGAGACCGTATTGTGTGTGACACCGTCCTTGAGTAGCCTTGAGCGTAGCCTATTATGTTGGATTTAGTGTACCGCTCGCCGGTGAGCACGATTTCTTTGTACGCGTACCGAATTTCTCAGCGCTCCCCAAAAAAGTAAACCTTCTGTTCGTAGTACGAAGCCTTGGAGGGTTATTTCTTATTGGTGGGCCTAACCTGTACTGAATGAAGCCCTGCACTTGGTGGTACCTGGCACCCCACTATTCAAGCATTCGTAGTAAAAAATACACCAGCTGTGAGTTCAACCAGCCAAACAAGCCGGTCGTTGCTCAAAAGTTTGCAAACTGAGTGACACGTTGTTAAATGGTTGTTTGTTTGGTTAATGTTTTTTTCTTTGCTTTTTTTTCGCCCTCTCATCTCGCCGAACCCGGATTCACCTAACGTACCTCATCACCCCCTACCGGCCGCGGCAGTACTGACAGCGGTAAACCCACCTCGACATTTACGTACTGGTATAGAGCAACAACAAAAAACGTAAAAGGCACTTGATCAAGCAACACAGGAGCTCCATACGCTGCCAACTAAGCGTCAGTACAACAGCAGAGTGACGACGAGTGGTATCGACATTTGATATTCCAACAGCACAGGGGTTCCAAGCTGTTGAGGCACGACGAGCTATGATACATATATCGATATTTCATGAGCACCAGGGCGCCATCTGCTAAAATCACGACTCAGCTTTAGCGACGAGCTATGATCCGTAATCGATATTTCATGAGCACCGGGGCGCCATCTGCTAAAAATGCGGCTAACAGCAGTAGCGGCGATTTTCTATCGGCATCTGGCGGGGGAACTCCTAATGGAGGCGTATCCCACCAGGGAGCTAGCTCTTTTAACATGTCCATTACCGCTACGTACGCGTACGTGAAGGCGCGGCGTGACAAAACAGTTGGTCACAAACCCGCCCCTTCCACCTCACCCCCCATGCGACTCGCCCAATACCTCACGTTTCACTTCGCGCTTAGTGCAAGCAATGTCTGCCTGGTTGGTGAAAACCCAACGTGCTCCGTCCCGGCATTGTAGGGATGCGAGGGTCTATGGTCATACGACTACGGCCGTGCACGATATGAGTACCCCCCCCGCCCCCCTTCCCCCTCCCCTTTTCACGAGGAGTTTCACAACGGCCGCACACCGACCAGTCGTTCGCAAGAGACCGGTCGGTGGCCCCTGCCTGCCTACAAAAAAAAACGAAGGAAGACATGAAAACATAGTTCCGTACGAGTACACGCTTCCTTTATTTCCATCCTCACGCCTACAACACCCCTCTAAACCAGCGCCCACGTTTGAGGGAGACAAACTACTTGGAATTAGTGTGGGGTTATTTTTGCAGCAAGCAAACAGGGTTGACAAACAAAAAACGCGCCGGCGAGACTGCCGTACATTCACGACACAAAAAACACGTGCCAGGTACGTACGGCTATCACACGCGGCGGAGACGCGCGTTCCAGCCCAAAAGTCGACTCCACCCCTCCCTTGTCTCCACCCCAAGAGTCGCAGGGATGACCAGCAGATAATGTTTCTGAACTAAAGAGGTGAACAACTGCTGTGTCCTTCTCCGTACATTCCCCGCGTCCTGACCTCTCGCGCTAAAAAAAACAAACGACGTCGTCGAGATTGCTGTATGCTCACGAAACAGAAAACACGGACGGCTATACGGATCACACGCGAAACACTAAACATGAGCGGGTTATCACGCGCGGTGATACCACGCACACACGTTTAACCAAAGCCGACGCCCCGTACCCCTTCCATGCATGACATGACCACAACCCCCCCCAAAAAAAAGTGGAGGCGGCAATCAACAGAACACACCTATATATGAGTTGAGAGCTGCGCGCAAACCCTGCCCAGGC
Source organism: Saccharina japonica (assembly GCA_008828725.1). NCBI lineage: Eukaryota > Phaeophyceae > Laminariales > Laminariaceae > Saccharina > Saccharina japonica. The sequence continues at coordinate 49,561 of MEHQ01001238.1, forward strand.
CCCGTACGTACGTTCCCGGCGAAACCGCCCTCTACCCTCCGACTTTCCCCTGAGCGAGTCATCGAAAGCATTCGTGCTGTAGCTGGTGCCGCCACCGCCGTCGCCGCCGCTGCTGCTTGTAACTCTCCGAATTGCTGCCGAGCGATTTACGGAAAGCATTCCTGCTGTATCTGATGCCACCGTCGCCGCCGACGTTGGTCGCTCCCATCTAACCCACGTAGGTATGCATGCGCGTGTCCTAGTCGAGACAACGCACCGAGCACGATACGACCAGACAGCAGCAACAGCAGCAGCAGTAGCGCTGGAGGAGACGAACGCAAACCTCGATCGGCCTGTTTTTGTTTTTTTGATCCGTTCAGCTACAAGGGCTCGCCCACGATGGCGGTGTGCTGCCCGCCTCCATCCGCGTCCAACACCTGGCGTGCGGGGTGGGGTGGGGTGGGGTGCGTTTGAGTATTACAAAAGTTGCAAAGTGGCACGCGCGTCACACGGATACGTCAGAGAGGGAGACATGGGTGGGGGGGGGGGGGAACGAGGGAACGGCGGAACGGGACTCGAAAAAAACCCCGTGAACAATTGGTCAACAGAGCTCTCATTAACCCTCTGGAAGACGAGGGTGCGAGCGATGGGCGGTGGAAAGAGGGGCAGGGAGGGTATGGTTACACATGCAAAAGTACATTTCAGCATACGATGTGTTTCCACACCACGCCTCGAGGCATTGTAGGGACGCGAGGGTCAATGGTCACACGACTACCGCCATGCATGACACCCCCCCCCCCCCACCAATCAAACAAGAACCCGACAACACGCGTTCCCGCCTCGAACAGAATGTACCGCGCGGGCGGGCTTCCCGCCGACTGCTTGCTTCGATTTCCTCAACCAGCAATAACAAAGGCATCGCCGAAACCCGAGAACGAGCTGCAGCATCGTCGGAGTAGACACTTGGACCCCCTGCGGTGGGCGCCATGATGTGATGCGATGTGGTGCGATACGATGTTGGATGTGATGTGCCCTTTCCACCACACGGAGAGAGAGCCCTCCGGCAGGTGGGTGACGGCTTGCGAGCACGAAAAAAAAGACAATCGCCGCGACATCTACCGCCCCACCGGCTTTTTGGGTGCTATATATCACCGACCGTTGTCTACCCCCCCCCGCCCCACCTCACGAGCGGCTCTTAGTAGGATGCAGCTCCACCCTTCATGCGACTCCCTCAACACCTCACGGCGCTTCGAGTTTGGTGCTAGCAATGTCTGCCTGGTTGGTGAAAACCCAACATGGTCCCTCCCGGCATTGTAGGGATGCGAGGGTCTATGGTCATACGGCTACGGCCATGCACGACATGCGGCTTACCCCCCCCCCCCTGTTTGCGTGGTCAATGGTCAAATGACTAAGGCAAGCAACAAATGAGTACGCCCCCCCCCCCCCCCCCCCCCTGTTTCCCCCTACGGCGAGAACACCCACACCCGCGTATTGACGTATTTATTGTCACAAAGGGAATGTTCGGCCGACCCACGATCCCTCCCTGACTTAACCTACGTAAGACCGAAATGCAAGCGTTTCACATCAACACCCTGCCCCCCACACACACCCACCACCCCCCCCCCCCCCCCCCCCCCCGGCCACCTGTCTACCTGGTCTGTGAAAAGCCGACGTGCTCCGTCCCGGCGTTGTAGGGATGCGAGGGTCTGTGCTCATACGACTACAACCATGCATGATATGAGTACACCCCCCCCCTTCGGGCACCACATCCTGCCCTAGCAATAGAAACAGAATCGTCCGGTCCCGTTGGCCAGCCTTGAGCAAGGCACATAAATATTACAACACCATCATTACACGGACAAGACACGCGCAAAACGCCTGCTCGCTCGCCCAAACACAACGCATGCGTACACCCGAACAAACACACACACACACACACACACACACACACACACACACACACACACACACACACACACACACACACACACACACACACACAACACACCTTCGCGATGCCGCGCTTGTGCGTGTTAACCTTCTTCGGCAAGCTGTAGTCGGTGTCGTTGCCGTGCCCCAATGCGCAAGTCTCGCCGAAGCCCCACCTGTTGTTGTTGTTGCCCAGCCGTCCAAAAACAAAAAAAAGCGTGTCGCGATGCAGAAAGAAAGGGGGGCGGCAACCGACAATCGAAACTCGTTAACCTCAACCAAAGGGATGGCCGACTTCCCCCCACTGCGCTCCTCAAGAAGCACCGCGTGTAGATATATGGGATGCTGTGTTTGGCGAGCTCAGCGGTATCGCTCAAGAATTCGGCCCAGTTGATTCGGCCCAGTTACTACAGGAGTGTCGACTTTGCTTCAAATACATATGGGACTTTGCTTCTAATATATACGGGGGAACACATACGTATGGTAAATCGTAATCAAAATATGGTGTGTACACATTAGGGGGGATGTATGATTTTTGGGCCCATCGTGGGTTCTGATTACTTTTCTTACCACAACAATAGCCCACCCCGTAACAGCCCCTTGGAAGACGGGTGCCTCTTCTAAGGATTCCTTAAGGCCTTTACGAGGCTTGGCAAGCAGTAGTGTTGGAGATGCGCCTTCTTTTGCGATTCATTTACCGATCCGATGAAAACCGAACCGAATCGAGCCGAACCGAAACAAAATCGAACCGAACCGAACCGAACCGAACCGAACCGAACCGAACCGAACCGAACCGAACCGAACCAAATCAGACCAACTAAAAAACCAACACAAGGCCAACCAACCAAAAACAAAGACCCATCAATCCAACCGAGCCAACCCCAACCCGGCGGCATCAACCGCACAACCCGAAAAAATGTATGTATAGAGTCACGGCATCAGCACTCTGCACTCTGCCCCAAAGAACTAGGTTTGGAACGGAACGAGGAAGCAGGAAGTGAGATGCGATTGCGAGGCTGATGCGGCACGACCAACACCAAGCACGACAAAAAAACATCAACAACACTAGAACCACCACTACCAACAACAACACCAATACCAAAACACCAAACACATCACCACCAACCACAATGACAACAAACACCGCCACTAACGCCACAAACACTGGAACCACCACCACCACCAAAGACAACGACAACAACACCAACAGCCTGGCCTCACCAACACCGAAACCACGACCGCCACCACCACCACCACCACCACCACCAATACCACCACCACTACCATCACCAACAACAACAAACACCCAACTAACTGCCTGGCCTCACGTGTAGAGCTCGTGCTTGTCCGTGACCACGAGACAATGGTTGGTGCCGCAGTCCATCTTCACCGGGATGCCGGCGTCTTGGGGCAGAAACACCTGCAAAAGGGGGTCAGAGGTCCAAACGCCGTCGCCACCGCCGCCGTTGTCAGGTCAAGGGGAGAAAAAAAAAAAAAAAAAANCAAAAACAAAAAAAAGCGTGTCGCGATGCAGAAAGAAAGGGGGGCGGCAACCGACAATCGAAACTCGTTAACCTCAACCAAAGGGATGGCCGACTTCCCCCCACTGCGCTCCTCAAGAAGCACCGCGTGTAGATATATGGGATGCTGTGTTTGGCGAGCTCAGCGGTATCGCTCAAGAATTCGGCCCAGTTGATTCGGCCCAGTTACTACAGGAGTGTCGACTTTGCTTCAAATACATATGGGACTTTGCTTCTAATATATACGGGGGAACACATACGTATGGTAAATCGTAATCAAAATATGGTGTGTACACATTAGGGGGGATGTATGATTTTTGGGCCCATCGTGGGTTCTGATTACTTTTCTTACCACAACAATAGCCCACCCCGTAACAGCCCCTTGGAAGACGGGTGCCTCTTCTAAGGATTCCTTAAGGCCTTTACGAGGCTTGGCAAGCAGTAGTGTTGGAGATGCGCCTTCTTTTGCGATTCATTTACCGATCCGATGAAAACCGAACCGAATCGAGCCGAACCGAAACAAAATCGAACCGAACCGAACCGAACCGAACCGAACCGAACCGAACCGAACCGAACCGAACCGAACCAAATCAGACCAACTAAAAAACCAACACAAGGCCAACCAACCAAAAACAAAGACCCATCAATCCAACCGAGCCAACCCCAACCCGGCGGCATCAACCGCACAACCCGAAAAAATGTATGTATAGAGTCACGGCATCAGCACTCTGCACTCTGCCCCAAAGAACTAGGTTTGGAACGGAACGAGGAAGCAGGAAGTGAGATGCGATTGCGAGGCTGATGCGGCACGACCAACACCAAGCACGACAAAAAAACATCAACAACACTAGAACCACCACTACCAACAACAACACCAATACCAAAACACCAAACACATCACCACCAACCACAATGACAACAAACACCGCCACTAACGCCACAAACACTGGAACCACCACCACCACCAAAGACAACGACAACAACACCAACAGCCTGGCCTCACCAACACCGAAACCACGACCGCCACCACCACCACCACCACCACCACCAATACCACCACCACTACCATCACCAACAACAACAAACACCCAACTAACTGCCTGGCCTCACGTGTAGAGCTCGTGCTTGTCCGTGACCACGAGACAATGGTTGGTGCCGCAGTCCATCTTCACCGGGATGCCGGCGTCTTGGGGCAGAAACACCTGCAAAAGGGGGTCAGAGGTCCAAACGCCGTCGCCACCGCCGCCGTTGTCAGGTCAAGGGGAGAAAAAAAAAAAAAAAAAAAGCAGCAGCTAAGGTAGAGGTGTACGCACCATTTTTTTTTTCTGAGGGTTTCCTCACTTGACGAGCTCCATACTAATAGTAAGTAAAAAAAATGATTTTTTTAAAAGAGAAAATTGAACAATCCCTTGCATGGCCTCTGGGTATGTGCATTTTTTTTTTTTTTTTGCAAAAAACAAAGAATGGGCATTCCGACGATTTCGGGGTAACCCTTATCCTACACTAATTCCAAGTATATAGGTTGTGTCCAAAAACGGGGGGCCGGTTCTTGAGGGGTTGAGAAGTCCTGTCAATCAGAAATTATTGTAGCCCGAAAAAAAGTGCTACAACCATCGTTGCACACGCACACGCACACCATTTTAAAACAAAAAACGACTTCCCGCGTCGATTTTGTTTTTTCTCCAAAATTACGAGCTCGGGTTCGTCGTGCATGTTTTAGTGCGCTCTATTGTAGTGAGCTACGAAGAAACTGGCAAGTTCTTCTTGCACAGCCGTCGAAAAACGAAGAGCCAAAAGTCTGTCTTGGCCCATATATTTAGACAAATTTCAGCAGAGACCTGGCAAAATAAGCATCAGGCAAGGTAAGAAATAGCAAATCTGTCTGGAAAGGTAAGGACCGCTTGGGGTATTCGTATCATGGTATATGGCACCCATACGGTCCCCTGTGCTTCCAAGGCAGTGTTTTTCAGCAGAGCTTATTGCCAAATACTCGAGACTACTATGGTTGACACACACACTACTGCTGTGTACGAGACAAAAACATATTAACGCTATAACCAATGGTTGACTGGATCTGATTGGCTAGTTGAGGGTTAGGGTTTGACAAGACGGGCACCCCGACTCAACAGAGGGCACGCCAAGAGAATGCCCTTGGGTAGTACAGCAGTGAGGACAAAGGCCAAAATCGGCTCGACCCGGCCCCACACTACGTACGTAAAAGCTTATGTTTCCCACTGACTGCGCATAAAAGAGAGAACTCTATTTAGTGAAGAGAGGGGCTTTCGGCATGTGCCACGCCTCTCTTGAGTCGGGGTACCCGTTGCAGTTCTATTCCGTCTCGTACACAAGTTTTTTCAAACCATTTTCTCCAATACCACTATGTTCCGAAAAATAAGCACCATGTTAATTGAATATTGATGTACAAACGGTGCTTATATTTCGGGACAGAATGGTCAAGTGATAAAGCTATATACCCTAAGGTGTTTTCTCCAATAATACCACTCTGTCCACAAATATGAGCAATATTTTAATTGAATATTGATGTATAAAAGGTGCTTATAATTCGGGACAGAATGGTCAAGTGATAAAGCTACGAGTACCCTATACAGTGTTTTTACAGTGGTATTATACCTCCATCGGAGACGACTCGGAAGACCCCCAGTCGTCCTTCGAGATGGAGGCCGTGCACCCCAGCTGTCCGGAGTCGTTACGGCCGAAGGCGAAGAGCCCACTCGTGGTGAGCACGAGGGAGTGCTGGGCCCCGCCGGCGGTCGCCATCGCGTCAAGGCCCTTTTGACGGAAAAACAAAAACAAAAACAAAAACAGGGGTTTATCACACACGGAAATACATTCGCAATACAACAAGTTAACGTCAGAAGAAAACGCCTGATGCAAGGGAGAGACCCTTGGTAGCAACGAAACGAACAAACAAACACCTCGGTATCACACACGCGAAACACATCACAATAATAAGGTAGGACAAGGACACAACGTAAGGAAAGTTATTACAGTAGTTAAACTTATTTCGGGACCCCAAAGAGTCCGTCCCGGCATTGTAGGGATGCGAGGGTCTATGGTCATACGACTACGGCCATGCATGAATATGAAGTACCCCCCCCTCCCCGATGAGTCACACCCCACCCCCCCCATCCGGCGGAGGCAGAAAATTAACAAAACATAGCAAATGCTCCTGCATACGTTTGCGTGGTCAATGGTCAAACGACTTAGGCCAAGCCAACAAATCAGTGCGCCCCCCCCCCCCCCCTCTCATCTAACAGCTGAAGCTGGGATAAGGACTAGCCAAAAAGGTGTCTTGTATATTATGGAAACAACGTAAATAAGCCGCCCAAGTGTTGGCAGCATCGTTTCTTATTAAGGAGTAGGCAACGCCGTGCTCCGTGCTCGCTAATGGGTCATGCCGCTGGTCAATGGCCCAAACGACTTAAGGCAAGCCCAACAATGAGTACGCCCCCCCCCCCCCCCCCCCCGCTTGTGCAAGCAATGGGTATGCCTGGCTGGTGGAAAAACCCAACGCTGCTCCGTCCCGGCATACTGTAGCGGATGCAGGTCTCATGATCATACGCTACGGCGCCGTGCACGATATTTGAGTATCACCCCCCCCCCTCTCTGTCTCACCCTCAGGTCTTCACCAGCTACAGCCGCTTTCTGTTGGTCCGTGTAGCCCGAGCCCCAGCTGCCCGTACGAGTTGATCCGCAGGCGTAGACGTCCGCGTCTGCTTCCGTCCGACAATGGGAGTGATACTCACACAGCCGTCGCTAATTAACGCGGGGGGGGGGGGGGGCGGGCGGGAAAAAAAAAACACATCGAGAAAAACAGAAACAGAAAGGCGATTTTTTTTTGACACGAAACCAAACACGAGAGGGAGATGCATTAAGATGAGGAGGTGAGGGGAGAACACACCGACGCAAAGTAACTCACCTAGCGAAGGTATAGAGTACGCCTGTCAACACGGACAACGCGACCCCCCCCCTCCTTTCTTATTGTATCATACAATTAGGGCGTGCAGCGAATGAGTACCCCCCCCCCCAAAAACCATGCTCTCACTGCGTGAGCCTAGACAAACCAGGGTACCGTTTTTTTTTTTTTTTTTGCGGTCCACCAGCTGGCGCGTCCTCTGGGTTAGATCCATCTTGCGTGCGTTGGACAGCTCACCCCGCACAAGGCGATATGATTGTATCACGTAGTGTGATATGGGTAAGGCATCTAGAGGCAGATACATAGTAATACCCATTGCTGTCTCCTGAAGTGGCACACCAGAAAATTAAATCAATTCTTGGCGAGGCTGTCGGTCATATGCAAGTCCGCCTCAGAGGCGTTTCCTTATCAGGATGCAGCCTCACCCTCCATCGCGGCACTCGCCCAAAACCTCATGGCGCCCTTCCGCCGCCTTGTGCACAGCAATCGTCCGGCCTGCGTTGGCTGAAAACCCGAACGTGCTCCGACTCCCAGCGGCATCTGTATTGGTTGCGAGCTCTATAGTCATACGATCTACGGCCGTGCACACGCATATGAGTTACACCCCCCCCCCCCCCCCCCCCCCTAGTAGACCTGCCAGCTCACCTTCATGCGACTCGCCCAACACCCACGTTTCGCTTCGCAGCTTGGTGGAAGCTCAATACAATGTTTGCCTGTGTCGTTGAAAACCGACATGATCCGTCCCGTCATTGCTCAGGGCATCGAGGTCTTGCGTCATACTTATACGGCCATGCATGAAATGAAGTACACCCCCCCCCCTCTTTCACGGTTTCCACCGTCCCACCCTTCCCGCTCCCGAGCTTTGGCGCAAACAGCTGCACAAGACGACCAGGCTGCTTTCGGCCATTTCGTGTTTGCATCCGAAATAGGGCAGGCTAATGTCTCAGGACGTATTTCCTACGAGTGCGACAACTTACGCCACCAATACCTGACAATCCCTTCTCGAAAGGCAATGCGTGGCCAATGGCAAATTGAACTAAGGCGAGCAACAAAACGAGTACCCCCCCCCCCCGCCCCCCCCCCCCCGCCCCCCCCCCCCCCCCCCCCCCCCCCCCACACCTGCTCCCGTCTCGAAGAGCTATGACGTGGTCAATGGTCAAAAGACTAAGGCAAAGCAAACAAACGATGTACGCCCCTCCGTCCCCCCCCCCCCCCGCCTCCTCGCCCGCACACCTCTTAGCCTAATTGACCGTGCAACACGCCCCCCTCAAATTCGCAGCTACTGTCTACCGCCTCTGCCAGGAAGCCTCCACGTCAACCCTCCCCCCCATCTCCGTCTCGAAAGGGATGCTGTGCGTCAAGATCAAACGACTAAGGCAAAGTCAACAAGCCACGAGTACGCCCCCCCCCCCCGCGCCCCCAACCCCCCCCTCTCACCCCCTCGTCTCTCACCTTAACGCCCTCTGTTCACGCCCCGACCACCCCCAACCACCCCCAACCCTTTCCCCCAACTCCCCACCTTACCCCACCCAACGCCCCCTCTCCCCCTGCCTGGTCGGTGAAAACCCGACATGCTCCGTCCGGGCACTGTACGTAGGGATGCGAAGGTCTATGGCCATACGACTACGGCCATGCATGAACATGAAGTACCAAACCCCGACATGCCCCGTCCCGGCATTGTAGGGATGCGAGGGTCTATAGTCATACGACTACGGCCATGCATGAATATCGAGTACACCCTCCCCCCCCCC
>MEHQ01001238.1:58682-91336 GCA_008828725.1 Saccharina japonica
CCCCCCCCCCCCCCCCCCCTGCCCCCACTGCCACTCCCACCCCCGCTCCCCTCACCTTAATGCCCTCCATTCGTGCCCCCACCAAGCCACCCTGGGCGGTCTCCCGATACATGCCGCCGGGGGTGATGTGGTCCCTCCGGATGCCCTCGAAGTCGTACGCGGGCTCTTCGTCAGACCCCGGCACGGCGTCGAACTTCATGGAGCACACGTCCCGCCCCAGCCCCCCCCCCCCCCCCCCCTAGTAGATGCAGCTCACCCTTCATGCGACTCGCCCAACACCTCACGTTTCGCTTCGAGCTTGGTGCAAGCAATCAATGTCTGCCTGGTCGGTGAAAACCCGACATGATCCGTCCCGTCATTGCAGGGATGCGAGGGTCTATGGTCATACGACTACGGCCATGCATGAAAATGAAGTACACCCCCCCCCCTCTTTCACGGTTCCACCGTCCCACCCTTCCCCGCTCCCGAGCTTTGGCGCAAACAGTGCACAAAACGACCAGGCTGCTTTCGGCCATTTCGTGTTTGATCCGAAAGGGCAGGCTTGTCTCAGGACGTATTTCCCTACGAGTGCGACAAACTTACGCACCAATACCTGAGTTTATAATCGGGGTGGAGGACTCGATTTGTTTGCCTGACCGGCGTGAACCCGGCACGGAACACCCCGGCATTATAGGGGCACCAAGATAGAATCAGGGGGCGTGTACCCCCGATTGGTGATGTTGACCTTTCCAGTTTTATTTTTACCTTCACATAGCGCGTAGAGTGGAGCGGAGGGCTCCAGACTATCTGTTTTTGACTGGCTTTGATCGCTTTGCGGACCCTTCGGGTTCCACTTTTATTTCAGTATACCTTTTTTTGGGTAAGTTAGCCTGTGACCACGGGAATCGACCGTGTCAAGTGTTGGATTAGTACGGACAGATGGAGGTACTGGATTGAGAAACCGGCACGGTTTTTAATGTGAAGACAACAACAACAACAACAACAACAACAGTTGTGTGTGGTCGGGTGTGTTAAGTTGAGTTAGGTTTATAAGTTGATGAGTGAAATTAGTCCAATGTTTTGTTTATTCGTATGATGGTATTCGGTATACAGCTATTAATAGTAGGGAGCAAGAAATAGGCGAGAGAGTTTGCTTACAGGATCAGATGGGAAAAGAGTGCATAAGGGTTACGTAGATACAGCAAGAATCAAAATAACAAGATTTCGGAAACGAACGAAATACAAACAAAACCTATCAAACCAAAGCCTACAAAAAAAAGCAAAGCAAAGCAAAGCAAAACAAGGCAAAGCAAGGCAAAGCAAGGCAAAGCAAGAAGCAAGGCAAGGCAAGGCAAGGCAAGGCAAGGCAAAGCCGAGCCATGCCAAGCCAAGCCAAGCCAAGCCAAGCCAAGCCAAGCCAAGCCAAACCAAGCCAAGCAAACCAAGGCAGAGCAAAGCAAAGCAAAGCAACGTAAAGTAAAGCAAAGCCTATTTCTTGCGCCCTAAGCCAATCAGATTAAATCAACCACTGCCTACCATTACAGTAGCGTGTGCTACGATAGAGGTACGCAGAGGTATACCTTTTTTTGGCTGAAACGTTTCCTGAATGATAATAATGCTCCTTAACCCAAAAAAAAAAAAAATAATCGCAATCTCATTTTTGCGTCGCAATATTACTCATGTCGATGCTCAGGATTGTTCATGGGGTAGTCTACATAGATAGCACTTTTATGTTATCTCCAAACTCAGTTTTTGACTTACTATTAGTATAGAGCTCCTCAAGTCGCCACCCTCAGAAGGCAGAAACATGGTGCGCCTGCATGCAGGCTACCGTAGCATGCGTCATAAAGTCTCCTCTACCGTAGCACCGCAGCACAGCAGCAGTAAGTATGCTTCCAACCATACGCAGTGTCAAAGAAGCGGTAAGGTCTACGTACCGAAACAAAAGCTCACACACACGCACAAAACACGCGGGGATCAGGTTCGGGCCCAAACATACTCACGCGCCCAGAGGTAGAGCAGCAGCAATAGCTTGGTCTGCTGCTGCTGCTGCTGCAACGGGAGCGACTGACTGTAGTTAAACTGACACACGACACATACTTTTTTTTTTATCTATTTTATGAAACATATATGGGGTAAGTTTGTTGAACTTCGAGCTGTATTTTTACCAACCCGCCGAAGAACAAAAACAAAAACAAAAAAGGCGAAAAAAAAAACAGTCCCACCCCTACTACACCGACTGACCACCAAAATAGCGTCGACTGCCAAAGAGCAGTCTCCATTATCCGCTTGTCTTAACCCGATAGGGACCGTTCTGCACAAACAAACAAAAAAACAGAAACGCCTCCTCCGTTAGCAGGCGGGGTGCTGGTTTGGCTGAACACGTAAAATAGGCAGCGAGATTTTTCGGGTGCGTGCACAAAATCGAGCTCACCTTTGCTGTGAGGGCCAGGCAGAAGCTGGCGCCGCACTTTACCTCTACAATGTCCGGCGGCAGGCCAGAGATCTGACAGGTATACAAAAATAAAACGGGAAAAAAACGAAGAAAAAAGAAGGAAAATAATGAAAAGTAAACGAAAATGAATCACGAAAACAAAGACGGAAACGAAGACGGAAACAAGAGACGGAAACAAGGGAGAAATACAAAACAAAATGAAATTAAAAATGATGAAAACACAAACGAAAAACAAAAAATGATGAAAATAAAAAAGGATGAAAATAAAAAATGGTTAAAATGAAACACGAAAGTGAGCAACGGAAACGAAAACGAAGACTAACCAAACTAGATGAAATTGAAGAACAAAAAAAAAAAACAAGAAACATGAAAGTGTGCACTTCTTATCAAAACATGGAAGAGCAACCAACGTAAGGACATGCAAAAACCCTCGCGTGGAAAGGCCCCCTCTTGGCTCACTTGACTGCTATTAACCAGCAGGCGTAAATCTGTCCGCCCAGGCGAACTTCTCGGGCGTGCCCGCATAAAAATGACGCCGTTTCTAACGAGGTAGGGTTTTGTCACGAAGCTGTGAGGCATTCGTTCCCGACGGTGAGCTAGCTTATTTTTGGCTCCGGCTAAAACGGTGGCCACCACCCCGACCCGGAGCTCTAGCCTCAACCTTAACCCTAACGAGAGGCATACAAACCTGGTTGGTGTGCCACCTGGTCGTTGTGCTGGAAAAGGCTCTATTTTCAGACGTGCACACTCGAGTTGTACGAAGTTAGTAGCCGTCGTATCGGACGATCATACGATAAACATGCCTGTCTCGTATCATTCCGACAGCATTTCAGGATCACACACTGATGTTACTGAGAGTATTTCAGTGCGAGTACTCGTAGTCGTCGTAAGAAGTACAGTATTTGGGAGTGCAATCCTACTTTTAATACTGCTGTACCGGGGATACTTGAAGTTTACGTATGATACGATACGAGTACAAAAAACATATCTCGGTTTATGCGGGCACATCTAAAGGAAGTTGTTCGCCTGAGCGGGCAGATCTACGCGAACACGCTGTCAATACATCAATACCGGACGTGTACTACGATACGATAGAGCATGACCTTTTTTTGGCTGAAATCGTTTCTGGATGAAAGGGCTCCTTAACCCATTCAGAACGGAACGTTTTTATCCCACACGAATTCCAAGTAATTTGTCGCCAAAAACGGGGGGACCGGTTCTTAAGGGGTTAGACTAACCCAAAATCCTCGGAATTTGATTTTTCTGTTGCAATAGAGTTTTCACTAGTATAGTTAGGCGACGGGGTTGGTCATCGGGTAGCAATTGTATTTCCCGCCAGAATCAGTTTTTTACTTATTATTAGTATAGAGCTCCTCAAGTGACCACCCTCCGAAGGCGGAAAAATGGCGCACCTCTACTGTAGCATGCGTCTCATATGACTCACCAGGACGGGGCTCTTGGACGCCCCCTTGCACGCCTTCGCCCCCTGCCCCACCGGCGCCTGGAACCATTGCTTCCCTTCCTATAGACAAACACGCACACAAACGGAATACAAGGGGACCTCAAAATGTATGCCCCCTACTGCTGTTTCTCTGTCTCACAGTCTGCGACCACATAATTTGTCGTACCTCTCTTGACCCCTTAAGAACTGGTTCCACGAATTTGGGGACAAAATATTACTTGGAATTAGTGTGTGTGACATTTTTTTCAGTTCTGAATGGGGTAAGATTCGGAATCAGGACAGACGCTTAACTGGGTGTACTGATTGATGTACTGTAGTTGGGTATATAGAAAGAACGGGTGTAATGTGAAGACAACACACACTGACTACTGTAAGGGGCCGGTACCACCTCTGATAGGGGACTATGGTACCCTATATAAGGGACCTCCAATCCCGAACGTACTATTGATACTAGGGTCCCTTAAAACGGGCTGCCTACTATTGTACATAAAAAAAGGGGTAGGTTTTGAGCTACTGCATCGGAGGGGAGCGGGCGTTTTTTTTCTTCTTTCCATCAGACGGAGACGCCCTGTGTATCATAGATCTCCAACCTATATATATAGGGGGATAAACATCACAGATCAATCTTCCCTAAGATGTCTACACCATGAAATGGGGATCTGATCTATATCTACGTCATGAAATGGGGATCTGATCTATCTGATCTGTCATGGGGATCTGACCTATCTGATCTGTCGTGGGGACCTGACCTATCTGATCTGTCATGGGGATCCGATCTATCTGATCTGTCATGGGGATCTGATATATCTGATCTGTTATGGGGATCTGACCTATCTGATCTGTCATGGGGATCTGACCTATTCGATCTGTCACGGGGATCTGATCTATCTGATCTGTCATGAGGATCTGATCTATATACGATCTGTCATGGGGATAGTTGATACCTTGTCTTTGTAGCACCCCCATCCATACACCTTGCCGGACACGTCTAGGGCTAGCATCTGGCAGTCCCCCGAGGCAATGCCGATGATCGTCGTTCCTTCCAGGCCCTTCGTCACCTGCAACAAGCGCATCCCCAATCCCCCCCCAGAAAAAAAAGCAAAAACACGCACACACACATCAACACACAAGCACCGGAAACAAGAACGAACGGGGGGCGCAGACAAAAAATCAGAAACAAAGAAAAACAAAAGATTACGTACGTATGCTGTCACTATGTATACGAGTACAGCAAAAACACAAATTTCCCCGTAACGAAAAAAAAAAAAACGAGGAACCAAAACGCCATCACCACGAAACCAACTCCCCAGAGGCCGTTTTCTACAACAACAAAAAACTAACGGGCCCCTTTTCCTTCCTTCCTTCCTTCCTCGCCTGGCCAGGGAGCTGCTCCGGGGCGGCGTCTCCTCCCGGCCGACCAATCCCGCCATCGTCCGAGGAGCCCCACGTAAACACGCGCCCGCTCTCGGTCAGCGCCATCGTCGAGATCCCGCCGCATGCCACCGTGATCACCTAGTGGGTCATTGATCGCGAGTTTCGAAAAAAAAAAAAAAACGGGCGTTCCTGTTTTCGGAGATTTTTTTTTCGGGCGGTTGTGGATCTCCGCCTTGAGATGCCTGACTCTGCCCAACTAGAAAATAAGGCATGCCCTATTTATTTCTTTAGGCGGCCTGGTGTAAATTAGCAAACTCGCTTCTCGGGCGGGTCTCAGCCAATCGGTGCGCGCGTTGTCCCGGCCGATGAGCGCTCGTGTCCTTTATAAGACAGGGTAGCACTCGCTACGGTAGGAAGGAAGTAAACTCGCGCCACGTACGTAGTGTATGCTCGTAACTGTCGTCAAACTGTGTGGGCTGGTGGGGGAAGAGGGCATCTCTGGGTAAAGAAAACCAGCTGAATGTAGATAAGAGACAATGACCCTTTTTCTTTTTTTTTTCGGGAGTTTTTTTTTATTCTATCGGGCGGTGCGGATCGAATCTCCGGCTACACCCTACCACCTCTGTCCAGAAATATAAGCAACATTTTGATTGAGTATTAATGTACAATTTGTCCTTGTATCTAGGGACAGGGTGGTATATTTTAGTTACCCTACCACTATGTCCGGAAATATAAGAAACATATTGATTGCATATTAATGTACAATATGTCCTTGTATCTAGGGACAAGAGTTGTATATTTTAGGCGGTCGCGTAATTTTTGCAAGCTCGCTTTGGCCGTTGTTTGTGGCTCAGCTTGAATTGGAGTTTGTGGAGAGATTTTTTGTGAGGCATTGAAAGAGCCAGTTGAATGTATACATAGCGGTGGGATGCGGGAGTGGGGGAGGAGAGGGAGGGGGAAGGGAGGGAGATAAGGGGGGGAGGGGAGAGGAGGAGAGGGAGGGAGGAAGGGGAGGAGGGAGGGAAGGAGGGGGGGAAGAAAGGGGTTGAGAAAGGGATTGAGAGAAATAACATTGCAGTACAGAGATCGTCATCTGGTAAATATATGACGAGTTTTTTTGTCCATCCCATTTATTATCTTCGCACTTCCGTCTTTCTCCCTCCCTGGTCGTAACTCAGATCCGGGGTCACAAAGTAGGCTCCTCTCCCTCCTCCCCCACTACGGTTCTTGCCTTGCATTTTTATCGCGAGAAGATTTCAGCACTTTCTTCCCTCGTCAACTCTCGTCGAATTTTGCTTACCCACGCTACAATATGCGCTCTCGACAGACGGTGTCATTTGAGATTAAAAACCTCCATGGGGAGAATCGAACCCTCGACATCCGGGCCTACAGGCTGCGTGGCTACCAGTTAGACCACCGGGGCGACCGGCTTGCCACATAATAATATTCGTTTCGTTTTTTTCACTCAAAATATGCCATTCTTCCAGCAAAGCCTCACACAGCAGCAGTAGTTGACGGACCGTTACAAAACACCCCACTTAGCGTGGTTCCCTTATCACAGCGAGAGCTACCCTGTCTTACGTAGAAAGGACACGAACGCTCATTGGCTGACAACTGACAACTGACAACGCGCGCGCTGATTGGCTAGTTGGCGGAGACTGCCTGCCCGAGGACCACGCACGATCGGTTTATCCTTGTAGAGTAGGACATGTAGTCGGCGATCATGTACGTGAGGTCGGACTGCGGATCTTGGGCGAGGAGGCCGGTAACGGCATCCTTAAATCTGTTCGTGCCCCGGACGAAAAAACAAACAGGAACAGTAACAGCAGCGGCAAAGCGGCAACGGCGACAGCGACAGCATGTTTGTGTGTTTGATCGAATTCCGAATTTCGAATGTTTCAAATTTCGTGGAAAAAAAAAAAAAAAAAAATGGGTTGGCCGCGTGTTGAGGCGGAGGAGCTATGTACGTATTGATGTAGTTTCATTTTCATGCTCATTTTCATTTTAATTTCCATGTTCATTTTCATGTTCATTTTTATGTTCATTTTCATGTTCATTTCCATGTTCATTTCCATTTTCATTTCCATTTTCCATTTCCATTTTCCATTTTCATTTCCATTTTCATTTCCTTTTTCCATTTCCATTTCTTTTCTAAATGTCGTATCATACAGTAGTACGTACGAAGTGGTTATATAGTGGCAGCCTTCTTGCTTTTGCAGTATAAGTGTAACAGTGTATCAATCCTTCAAAGAAAACGTACGCTGTTAAACGGGTGGAAAGGCCGGGCGTTCCACACTAAAACCTAGTAATTTCGTGTCCGCCAAGGCAAATCAACCAGCCTCTCGGGAGGGAATTCAGAGAGAAAAATTCACCATAACTAAATGTGAACTCAATACAGTAACGGCCCCCTGCGCGATTGGCGGACAATAAAAATTGGCGCCCGGGTTTCAATGCAAGGAGGCGTACGGCACAGGCCCAACATGAGTGCGCGCGCACGATGCTCGTATGATAGACGGTTGACCAAGCACTGTCATCATCCTGGTTGCGATCTCGAGATCCCAAAGTGTTGAGGAAGATTTGCTGTTGACCCCTTGAGAACTGGTTCCACGTATTTGGGGACAAACTACTTGGAATTAGTGTGGGAAAATATTTTCAGTTCTGACTGGGTTAAGAGTCAAGGGGATGAAAAGTGCTGTCGCCTGACATCTTTTCGACAAGGAGCGCCAGGCAGTAGTGGACCCCCCAACACTTTTCGTCGGTTTCTAGCTACGATGCATACGTAGTGTCTTGTGGGTTCGCTTGGCACGGGTAGGATGCGTCAGTGCGCTGGTGTGCGGAGTAGTGGTAGTGCCGGTTTGCCGCTATACAGTGCCGGTATCCTCGGCTGGCGCATACTGGCACTATGGAGGGACCGCTGCTGGGATGCAATGTCCGTATCACACCGGCAGAGAAGGTAAGACAAGCAGTTCTGGAACGACACAACGAAAAACAAAAAAAACACACACACACACGGAAACAGAAACGACACCACGCCTCTTCTTGCGCTGCAGTAAGGTAAGTATGGACTCCACCAACAAGAAAAAAATAATGTGGGCAAACCTTGGAACCATATCGTGCCCCCCTTTTTGTCAAAAATAATGAATCCACACCGTTCAATAGCTCAAAAGTCAATATTGAATTAATTGCATCCACTCCTACACCTTGAGCAAATCTTGAGCACAAGACTAATTATATTATTCATGTAGAATTTAGAGAAGCACGATTTTTTTAGTAACCTAAAACTATTATGTTGCGTCACCCAAAACAGTAAGCCTGGGCACTGGCACAGTACGTACTGGCAGTAGTAATCTACTGCCAGTAGTGATCTACTGATTGACCCGGCCCGTATATTCGCCAGTAGGTTTCATGGTACGCACGTCCAAGAAACACGCCATAGTATAGTACGGGAACCCGCCAAAGGCATTTCCAGAGGAGAGAGGAGAGACAGCATACTGCTGCAGTCCAGTATACGGACTGATTTTTACGACGGTACAATCGCTACTGACTGAGTCAGTCGGTGCCCAGCCCTACCAAAAAGCGAGGGTTACATTCTTGATGCGTTAATGTGGGACGGACGCGCCGAGCAGGTTTCTCTCTTGCGCGGTTGTGGTGGTGTGGAGCACACACTGAGGTTGGTCGGTACTTCGGGGTCTACACGGAACGGAGTGACAGACCTTCTTGGGTGTGACCCTGAACTTGTACAAAATGAGGCGGTGTTAACCAGAGGAACGGGAGCTGGTACACACATCAAGGTGGTTTTTTAGGGCTGGGCACTGGCTGACTCAGTCAGTAGAGAATATACTGTCGTCAAAACTAATCAGTATACTGGACTGCAGCAGTATGCTGTCTCTCGCGTTTCTCTTGTCTCCTCCCGAAGCGCATTTGACGGGTTTGCGTAGATCGTGGCGTGTTTCTTGGACGTACGCAACGTAAAAGCTACTGGCGAATATACTGGCCGGTTCAATCAGTAGATTACTACTGCCAATAGATTCCTACCGCCAGTAGATTACTACTGCCAGTAAACTACAACTGCCCGTGCAGGAGTGGTGGCGGTCATCGACACAGAAAAAAAAGGGGTTTCAAACAAAAAGGCATGCAACATATGGCCATGATGTGACGATCTTCATGATATTGGTTTTCGCACAGTACACCATAAATCGTTTTGATACCGTGCCAGTGTCCAGCCCTAATATTTATTGTTCGTGGGTCTAAGCGTACTGTATGCCACACCGCAACTTCGATCGTTTCACAAGGAAAAATGAGTCACATAACGGCCAGGGCTCACTTTCTATTGAGGAGGCGCATCTTGGCATCCCCAGACCTCGCCAGCCGGCGTGCCGTGAGCGTGTCCTCGTCGGCGACCTGTATCCCCGTCGCTGTGACGCCTCCAGAAAAGGAAAACCCCTGGACCTTTGGTGGATGCAGCGGACAAAGCACAAATGTACGAGGGTGAAAAACGGGACCGGAGATAGGGAGGCGGAGGGGGGTACCTATGTCATGCATGGCCATAGTCGTAAGGTCATATAGGGTGGGGGGGAGGGTACTCGATATTCATGCATGATCGTAGTCGTAAGACCATAGACCCTCGCATCCCTACGATGTCGGGACGGAGCATGTCGGGTTTTCACCGACCAGGCACACATTGTTAGCACCAAGCGCGGGGGTATTTTTACAAAGACCCCGCACCGCAAACAAAACGTCGCCATTTGTCTCAAGAGTGGTCGAACGGAATGCATAGTAATATGGCTGGGTTTCGTAGAGATAAAACAGAGCGATGGCGAAAGGGGCAACGCAAAAAATGCGGTGGCATTAAAGAGAAAGGCGAGGAGACAGCAAAATAGAGGCGGCAGGAGGGGCCACACATATCCCCAAAGATACGTATGCCAAATAAGTGCCAACGGTATGCGCCGAAGATACACCAAATATCTGCCCAAAGTTGTGCTAAAAGATATGCGCACGAAGGACCGCTTCTTGCCGCCAGTCGGCGGGACAACCAAGCAAGTTGGCCACGACAGCACAGCGCAGAACCGATCCGACCCGACCCGACCCAAGCTCAGTTCAACACCCCCCTCGTAAACGTGTTTACCCTTCCACCACAATCGGACGCGGGGAAACTTGGGCACCTGTCCCACCGCCCCAAGCACTCAAACAAGTAAGTAAAGTCACACGACAATTTGCGTTGCCAAATCTCTTGTCGAAACCCGAGAATGTCTCCAACAGCCTCGGGTGCGACTTCTCCATCCAAGGGCTGCACCTTACCGGGAAAACCTAGTCCCGCGCCTTCAGGAGGAGGTTTCATATCAACAGGTCATAACTAGTCATCGTACTCGTATACATCTCTATCTCCCGAAATATAAGAACCGGGGTTGTGTCTGACCGAAAAATGAAAAACAAAACAATGTACAGTAGTAGTAGTAGTAGTAGTAGCAGTGGTCCCTCTATAGTGCCGGGTGCCCGCTATAGTGCCTGTGGGATCGCTTGGCACGGATGGAATTCCCCTGTGTGGTAGTGTGCGGAGTAGTGTCGGGTTGCCGCTAGTATAGTGTCGGTATTGTAGGCTGGCGCATACCGGCGATATAGAGGGACCACTACTGCCGTACTACTACCAGGTATGACATAATAGACGTACTTCGCATTTTACCAGAAGATATCATATTTACCCGGCCCTCTGTTTGTGATCTACGTAGCGACGTAGCGCCTCCCCTCCACAGCCACCGCCACCAACACCACATGGTACAGGGATTCGAACTATCTGGCTGTACGACGAGTTTCTGCACCTCAAAACCACCCTACACGACAGGAGAGACGTTTCCTCGGGACTATTGTACCACACTGCTGCAACACCATTGCTGGTGTCAGATGATCGGCTTCAGTACTCGTACGTACCGGTTTCAATTTCAAATTTCGAGGCAGTCGAAAGTCGAAAGTACCAATACTACAGCTGCTGTGCCAACGCACCCAATACTGATGTGCCCGTACGTATATACGCATGTAGTGCTTGCTGTTCTTGCGAGTTTACGCGCGTCGAGTCGGTTGTGGTTCAGCCGCAGCCGCAGCAGCAGCCGCAGCACTACAGTAGTTTCATGAAAGTTCAACGAGAGTCGGCGGCGAGGAGGCGACGTTCGCCTTGCTAACAGACCGATGCAGCAGCAGCAGCAGCAGCAGCAGCAGCACATGGCTTGTCCCAGGTGTCTTATGTACGTCTCGTGCCGGTAAAATCGTACGACACCACGCCTCATCCGGTGGAACCCGTTCGGCCGAGAAGGGTCAGGGTTAGTCGTCGTGCTTGGAAGTTGACGACGAGTTTTACAGCAGAATGCATGGGCACACCGACAAAAAACGCGTGTACTCGTACTCGTACTCTGAGACGCCAACCTTGAGCAAAAAGCTATTATGAATACGTAACCGGTACCTGGTGGGATTTAAGCGTGGCGCTCGCCGAGGAGCATTTACTTCTTAACCCATAGACAGCTAAAAAAAATGTCCTTCACTGATTCCAAGTAGTTTGGCCCAAATACGTGGGACCAGTTCTTGAGGGGTTAATCCAAATATATTACGTAAGCGTCCCAAAAAATCTCAAGCCTCACTTTCTTACTGGTTTACCAGGTATTTCTTACTGTTCGTGACATTCCTTTGTCGGTACCTATGTGCATGTAACATCCACAACCTAAAGGAGAGCGAGGAGAACAGAACAAAACAGCAGTAGGACTCGTATGATATGATACCACGTATATGCCAGTACGCAACAGCAGCGGTGTCCTGCCCCTTATTTTTGGTCATGTATCTGGTACGATCTGTGGGTCAAGAACACGGTAAAGACTACGTACTGCCCTTGATGCGCACTGCTGGTGTTACATGCATACCTGGTACAGCTCTATACGATGTACCTCCAGGACGTCGGGTGGCAGCAGTCGAAGGAATCACGAGTATCGGTCGGCAGGCAAACAACACACACGAGACTTAAGACGTCTACCAAGCCCTTCGAGCCCCATCTAAACTCGGCGCTGGTCTACTACTGCTGACTGCTGTACTGCTGTACTCGTCTGTGCTACCTCGTACCTCGTACTCGTACTGCTGCTGCTACTGCTGCTGTCTGTGCTTTATCATACTGCCTGTGCAAGAAGAGCTCACGAGTTCTGCCCGCACCCTCGTTTTAGATACAATCAACTTGAAATTAGTGAGGGGTCATTCTTGCTGGTTCCATATTTGAAAAAGAAAGACGTGAGCCAGCACGCAAAGCAATCGAGAGCACAGGCCGCGACAAAAGCAAGAGCAGGTTCCTGATTGATATAGTGCGGCAAGCACCCACCACACCAATGATAGCACCACCGCATCAACTTGGGCCCCACACACTGTGTAAGGGTGGAACAGACCACGTACGACAAAGACCAACCGCATTAGGTGGCGCACTCAGTCAATGAGCTATATTTGCGGTGTTTCGTTGCTCGTGGCTCTTGCTTACCTGTGTCGACAGGGCACTTCTGCTACCATCGTTGTACTGCTCCTTTGAAAGATGCCCATCGGTCCTAGAGCGTTTCTGGGAAGCCATGACCACGGCCCTGTCGTGCGGCAATGTAGGTTCGTGATGTGGTGGCAACACTGCTGAGCGAGCCCGCGTGCGAAGCACCAAAAGTAGGTAAAGGGTTTATAAAGATATCGAAGGGATGTTCTCTTTGGGTGCTAGGGATTTTTTTGGATCTCCAAGTCCAGTACCTCGTCCTGCGTCCCAGGTCCGTCCGCCCCACGAGCAGCGAGCGGGCACTTGACACTTGACCCTTGGCACTCGGCATAGACAATCGAAGATAACAGAAGAGACCCGTGGCATGGTGTAAACCATAAACAGGACAGCAGTGTCTCAGAACAGAAAATAACTGATAAAGATACTCGCACGTACAACAAGCAGTGTGAAGTGCGTACATTGACAGGGCTGGCAACTGCCAATCGCAGCAATTCAGAAGGAAAATAGAAAATAGATGATGATGTACACTCGTTCACACGCTAATCACTACTCTGTATACAGAAGTATCTCACAGCACAGTGTAAAGACTTTACTGGCGAGCGAGTTGGTTACAGAGTATTCCCATCAATACAATACGTAGGAGCTACTTCTGTAGTTGTCGGATCGATAAGTATAGGAAAAAATTAAAAATTTACGCTGCATGCTGCTGCATGTATGTGTGTGTTCAGAGTTCAGGCTTGCCGTGTCGTACGTGGTCTGCCGTATGACGCGCATACATATGTTGTACAGCGCAAATCGGGACCTTGAATCGCCTGGGGAGAGACAACGTATACGTCTGGCATACCATACTATACTTGGTTACAGTATATATGATGCGTGAATACCTGGTATCAATATCCTTGGGTACGATTTGAGCTTCCTATTTCCCTGGCATTGGCGTGTGGTCGGCAATACCCCCTGCGAACCTCGCCGTTACCCGCACCATGCGCACGCAGAGACCGGTGTGTTAATCATGTCGATTACGCCCCTCGTTTTTCAGGCTGTACTCCCTGTGTCCTCAACGTGTCTAACAATGCTGGTGGGTAGCTCGTTGCCAGCTCCGCGTGGCGCTGTGTTGAGCATGTGGGCCTCATGCGTGTGACTGTCCATGGCGATTTATACCCACTCCGCACGCGGTTCAGTGTGGATCCGTCGAGGCGGGTAAAATTGTTGTGTGTCGAGCGTCGCGTCCTCCGCGCCGTCCGCTCTTCTTCGCCACACAGACATCGGCGATAAAGTCGATGAGCCACTTTTAGGTATGCATCACAGTAGCCACTGAGCTATGAATATCAGTCAGAGCTGACTGATATAGCTCAGACTATTAATAGTGGCTATGATATGATTCAAACCGAAGAAAAGGCACAATCCCGGGTCGACTGGCGATCCTAGATGGAACCCAAAGAGCGTTTGTTCTCACATTAACTCATCGCGAAAAAAGATAGTCCGTGGTCACAGGACAGGCTCCAAAAACAAAATCTGGAGTGTGGAAGAATACCAACCCCTTCTCAATCGACGCTGCCGTATTGCGATGGTTGCAACCAAGGCGGTCGTCGACAGATTAATATCCGGTTTGCCATCCGATGTATGTATGTGCAGCATCATACTAATAAAAAAAAAGTGACGTCGTTCACTCATAAACAGCTTCGTACACACAGCAAGAGAAAGAAAACCCCAGGACATCCAAACAAGAAAACCTATTGGATACTACAAGTAGTAGCTAGCCTATTCATGCTTTCCTTCTACATACTACCGTATCGTTCGGTCGCTGTGCAGCTCAGCAGGGCCATGCCGGCCGAGGTGGCTCGGGGCAACGCAGGTTTTAGCGCTGCCACCAGGGACGCCATTCTCCCACTACAACAAAAGTGCACTGCTGCAGAGTGCTTCGTCAAGCTGCGTTTTTTTTTTGCCGCAAACGTAGGTTACGTGGGGCAAGAAGCGGCGACCACCAACCAGACGGAGACGGGATGCTTCAAGTCACGATCAAGACATGAAAAGAAACGGGATCGATGATCAGCACCCGCGACTCTTATTAAGCACGAAGATACTCGCGCCCAAAGACCGATCTTGAGAAGCAATGTATCATATTTATTTCAATAGGCGCCACCCAATAAAAAAGTTAAGTTTCAATCGCTAGGCATATCACATACCTGGGTATAAATTTTAGAATACATTTAGGATTGCAAATATATTGGCCAGTTCCTCAATTGAGTCAGAAAACTTTGGGGCCCAAAAGCTACCCCGCTCCCGCGGCATGACCCCATAGCGTTCGTTGTAACGGAACGACCGACGAGGACATATCCTCACTTGTCCACGCAGGGATATCTCTTCATACAGCTGGAGCACCCCCCCCCCCCCCCCCCCCGGCTACCGCCTCCACTACCGTCCTAAATAAAGGGCGGTTGGCAATCGGAAACAGCAAGGGTCCGTCTTCCTTTGGAGGGCTGCGTACTGCTTACGAGTTAGCCCATATTCGACAAAAATGGTTGAAGTAGATACGATTTTACACACAAACCCTAATAACCCTTTAAGCAGACCGCCCGCGAAATTTCTCGCACGACATGATTATGAAAGGAAGAGTTACCAGTAGTGCGGACTAACAACCACTATGTTGAAGCTGGGCCAACTCGAAAACACTACAAGTGGTACGCGTAGTGTTCCCTTGAAACGACTTGGGACACACTCCGCCTCAACCAGTCCCTCTCCGTCATCGAAAGCCTTCCACGTCGAGCCAGAAATTGTCGATAAAATTCTCGACGCACGGCACAACTTCCTGCGGCAGGTGTGGCCGCCTGTAATGAGCGTCACGGCGGGGTTTCCACGGCGGGGTTGGCGGGAGGGAAACACGGGGGAAGGGCGAACATCGACTTTTAGGAGGGGGGAAGGGGTGGAGGGTGTACTCGATATTTCATGCATGGCCGTAGTCGTATGACCATAGACCCTCGCATCCCTACAATGCCGGGACGGGGCATGTCGGGTTTTCACCGACCAGGCGGTGGGTGAAACGACGGAGAGGTGATGAAAATGCGCCTGGCGGTACTACAGTAGCTTCGGGAATAGTACGGCTGGCCGAGGTACTCACCAGCGACGAAACATTGTTTGGCATCTCTGCGGTTCATGTGGGGAATGGCATATACACATGTCCCTCCTCTACTGCAGTATACGAAGTATAGGGTTATAGACTGAAGGAATGAACTACTCATTAATACTCGCACTTGTGTTTTTCAGGAGACGATATACAGAGCTGTATACCTGGTATGCAGCTATTGTATCTATATCTCGGGGGGTGTACTGTCAATAACCTAGTGCTTCAAGAGGGATACTAGCATATACAAGAGCTACTTCGTGTATTTATAAGATAACCATCTCTAGGGGGGACGCGATACCAACAGCCTAGGAGACCAAAACAAGTCGTCGTCGTCCCCCCCCTGCCCCTTCACCCCCTTCTCCCCCCCTGCTACCTCCCATCTCTTTCCGCTTATGCTAAATACCACAAGAAAACCCGTGCGCCCCCCTCCCCCCATCCCCCCTCTGCCTCATGCCCTTACACTTACCTGTAAAAAAATCACAAAAATATGAGTACAAACCCCCCTCCCCGCTAACCGTTCACCCCTCCCCACCCCCCCCCCCTCCTCCCCCTGCGCTACCCCCACATCCCCTTCCATACCTGTAAAAAACCACAGAAACCAACGCGGTGGAGTGCTCTCGCGATCATGCCGACACGCCTCCCGGGGCCCACCGCATAGACACCGAGCGGGGTACCCCCGAAAACGCGAAACGGCACTCCAGTGCACGTCAAGCGATCTACACCGCAAATACCATCAGCCGTCAAGCTCTTTACGGCCGCCACCTGCGTCATGGGAGCACGTAAGGCAGCCGACCGGCGAGAGAAGTGATGGGTCTAGGGAGGGAGGGAGGGTTGGAAGGAGGAGGGGAAGGGGGGGGGTTGCCATTAGTATGTACGTTAACGAGAATGGGCGGTGTAGCGAGGCGGGGGGGGGGGTGTACTCATGTTGTGCACGGCCGTAGTCATATGACCATAGACCCTCGCATCCCTACAATGCCGGGACGGAGCGCGTTGGGTTTTCACCAACCAGGCAGACATTGCTTGCACCAAGCGCGAAGACGCCGTGAGGTATTGGGCGAGTCGCATGGAGGGTGAGCTGCATCCTGCTAAGAACCGCCTCTGAGGCGGACTTGCATATGGACGACAGGCTGAGTCAGAGAGTTAATAATCTGGTGTGGCCAGCTTCCATAGAGAACAATGGAGGAGGGGGGGGGGGGGGGGGGGGGGGGGGGTGGGGGGGGGGGGGGTGTACTCATGTTGTGCACGGCCGTAGTCATATGACCATAGACCCTCGCATCCCTACAATGCCGGGACGGAGCGCGTTGGGTTTTCACCAACCAGGCAGACATTGCTTGCACCAAGCGCGAAACGCCGTGAGGTATTGGGCGAGTCGCATGGAGGGTGAGCTGCATCCTGCTAAGAACCGCCTCTGAGGCGGACTTGCATATGGACGACAGCTTCAATGAGTTAATTTAATTTCTGGTGTGGCCACTTCCGGAGACAGCAATGGGTTTTACTATGTAACTGCCTCGCGGACGCCTTACCATATTAACACTACGTGAACGACCATTCCCCTTGTGCGGAACAAAGGTTCTCCACCCCGCACAAATGATCTACTCGACCGCCAGCTTTGGTGACCGCCAAAAAAAATAACAAAAAAAAACGGCACCCTGGTTGTCTAGCTCACGCAGCGAGTGGCGTGTTTTACAACGTCGTTGCCAACCGACGCCAACCCAACCTATAAATATAAATATCATATATTATGAGGGGAGGGGGGGGGGGGGGGGGGGGGTGTACTATGTCGTGCACGGCCGTAGTCATATGACCATAGACCCTCGCATCCCTACAATGCCGGGACGGAGCGACGTTGGGTTTTCACCAACCAGGCAGACATTGCTTGCACCAAGCGCGAAACGCCGTGAGGTATTGGGCGAGTCGCATGGAGGGTGAGCTGCATCCTGCTAAGAACCGCCTCTGAGGCGGACTTGCATATGGACGACAGCTTCAATGAGTTAATTTAATTTCTGGTGTGGCCACTTCCGGAGACAGCAATGGGTTTTACTATGTAACTGCCTCGCGGACGCCTTACCATATTAACACTACGTGATACGACCATTCCCCTTGTGCGGAACAAAGGTTCTCCACCCCGCACAAATGATCTACTCGACCGCCAGCTTTGGTGACCGCCAAAAAAAAAACAAAAAAAAACGGCACCCTGGTTGTCTAGCTCACGCAGCGAGTGGCGTGTTTTACAGCGTCGTTGCCAACCGACGCCAACCCAACCGTTAATATCTGGGTGGCGTTGGGGGGTAATTAAGCGATGACATGTCGTCCCAATGCGGTGCCGGTAACCCTGCTGCACGGGCTGGGCAGAGGGAGGGGTTGGAGGAGCTCGGGGGGGGCATAGTTCTCGACCAAAACGACAAACAACTGTTGGATGCATGCGAGAGAAACGGGCGGGGGGGGGGTCTGAAATCCACGCCCGGCACGCTCACCAGCTGCTTTCCTTCCGCGGGGGACACCAGGCGGTCGCCGTCCCCTCCACCCAGAGGGCGCAACCGCATGTCCACGCGCTTTTCGTACAGCGCGCTCCCGCGGGCGTCCAGCAGAGCGAGGCCTGCGATGCACCCACTGCCGATTAGACCCTCGAAGCATGCCTCGTACGGGCCAGGTGGAACTCCTTCTCCCTGCCGCGTGCGAATTGTTCAAAGTGGGCGAAGTGGGAGGTGGGAAATGACAGCACGCGCCAGCAGGCGACAGCACGCGGGAAGGCTCAAAACACATTTTTTTTTTAGAGGGGACAAGGCCTTTTTTGTCCGGGGGGGGGGGGGGAGGGGAGAGGGGGAAGGAGAAAAAGGGGGACAGGGCGTTCCCACAGCAGTGGCGTGTACGGATTTATTGAGGGAGATACCGGTGGGGGCCGAAACAGCTGTATGGCCAATCCTTTTTGGTAAAGAAAGCCTCTTCATAGCGGGGCGCAATACAGGCTAACTACGTACTACCTCGTCGTATTTATATGTCTGTATGTTTGTCTGCTTCATGTCTGCTGTCGGCCGTCGCCTTCTTACATTTTTGAAACGTGTCTGGCGGGGCCTGTGCGTAGCCGCTTTCGACCAGCCCGGCGTCTACAGAAGCGGGCGAACTTGCGCTAACTCGTGGTGCAGGTTTCGTCGCAAGCCGTCTCGAGTTGACCGCGGTCGCTGCGCTAGCAGAGGAGGGTGTACTTCAAGCTCCTGTACCTCGTGGTTCGTGTGTTTTTGTTTTTCGGAAAAGCTTGCTCGTGTTTTTTTTTAATTTATTGTGGTCACTTTCTTCTCGCTAACTCTGTCACACGGCCTACCGTGCAAACATGAGGTGCAGAGTAAGCCTTGCCTCATTTACCACATACTCCTGCTGTTGCGCCAGGTCGCCACCTTTGCTGGTCACAGAGCGGCATGACAGATGATAATGCAGAGTGTACCGCAGTATATATTTCGAAGTACCTCCAGTATTTTCCCCCGAGACAACACTTTACTTTGCTCCCCGCTACTGGGAGCATCTGCGAAATCCTTCCAAAAAAATATAAGATGAGTTGGTGCGGTGTGGTGTGTGGTGTGTGGTGCTCTATCGGTCCATCCGACAGAGCAAGGAGCACAGAGCAGAGAGAAGGAAGGCAGAGCGAGCAGAGAGCAGAGCCACGAGGGGGTACGTACGTCACCCGCAAGCATTTATTTCGTTTTTTTTTCAGCGCACTTTTTACTTTTTCGAATTCCACCATATTCTACAGTACGTACGTCGTACGTACGTATATACGCACATAGCATGTAAATGCAAATACTGCATGAATAGGATATGTATAATACCGTAGGCACTATCTAAAGAGGCACGCCTGCTTCAGGTTCCTGCAGTGCCGTCGCAGCATCGAGAAGGACAGGGTACGTAGTACGTAGTAAACTCTCTCGAGGATTGCAGCACTCTGCACCTAAAGCTGTACCCTTGGGTATACGGATGACACATAATAGCAAAAGGCACACACATTCACATTTGAGACTGAAAACTCAACATTTTCAGGAGGTTGATCGCTGCCGATCAAGATTCAGCACAACACCTGATATCAAATCTTCATGAGCTAGGGGGTGTCGAACGCCATGGAGACATCATTGCGTACCTGGAGAGCATCCATGACACGGACACCCCGGGGTAGTGTAGGCGCTGCCGCTCGCCGCTCTCCGCTCTCGCGAATTTTGAATTTTTCAAAAATTGCCAAATTCCGAAAGGTTTTCAACTATTCTCAAAGGCGTTTTGTTTTGTATCCCGAGTTGATGAGAGTTGAAGCCTCGGACAGCAGCGTTGACGGCCCGGCCGCTACCGCACTGCTGTGGAGCTCGCCGAGAGAGGCTGAGACTCTCCCCGCGGATCAGAGGACGCCCTGATAAAGTAGCTCCGTACCTCGCGGGATTACAGGAGCGCAGCCGACGGGAGCATGGAGAGCAAGCCACCAGGTGCTGCGAGCACTAGTGAGAACAAGCCGCGCAAATTCGAGGCGAATGGGCCTTCTCGATATCCCTCCCACATCCGCCGGGACAGCGCGAGAACAGACGATCAGCAACGGGAGGAGGGTTACGATGGCGATCGGGTCAGACTTCTGGTCGGCAGGTCAGAGCACTTGGTGGATGCATGTGGCTTGTGTGCAACAAGCGCGTACGTACGACTTACGTAGTAGTATAGTGCAGTTATCTTTGCTGTACCTCGGAGAGACGCAAAGAAGTAATCAATCAATTATTTTACGTCGCGTATGAAAAAATGATACGACACAACACCGCAACTCGCCAACATCTCACCGGAATAGTGATTGCTGCTGTACATGGGCCTGCAGAGCACTCTACTGCTCTACGTAAGCCCATCCTGTAAGTCTACATATAGATAGTAGTCGTGCCACTGCTGCTTGAGCATGCGCGGCGGGAAATATATGGACGCTCGGCCGCTGCTGTACGCCCATCGAGGTGGACTCCTTTGCGCAATGCCTGCCTTGCCTGCGTCGCGATCTACTCGACGCATTTAAATTCGCTGGTGGCGGCGCGACTTCTTTAAGCGCGGGCCGCAACCTGTACAGCAGTCATACTGGTATCATACAAACAGCAGTATGATTTTCATCAATACATTCATCATCTGTCATACAGCAGCAGCAGCAGCAGCAGCAGCAGCAGCAATTCCTCGTGCCCGGCATGCATGATAAATTCGCGACGCGGCCCCCCCCCCCAAGCTGTCGACGTCTCTTTTACGTACATTTTCTTAGCAATAATCAAGTACCGTAGCTATTAGTAATAAAAGACTACTGCTGTAGTCTACAGTCTACAGCAGCTGTGCGAGTAGTACTACATAATTAGTGGTTACCCCGCAATAAGGCAGGTATGGGACAAGGCAGTTGAACTTGTCTTTTTGCTATTTTTGCCTTGCCCCGATTTAAGGCCACACATTACCTTATCCCGATTTAATGCCACGTATGCCTTAACTCGGGATAAGGCCGAAACCGGTAGAGATCGTTCGGGATAAGGCCAAAAACGGCAGAAATCGCTTAAACAACTATTATGTTGAGTTGCCAATCGGGTCCAGCTGATTTGACCTGCCTTATCTCTGATTTCGCCTTAAACCAATGACTGCCTTATTGCGGGGTACCCATTGTATCATATTCATTTATGGTCTACTACCGCCGTAGTCTACAGAGTAAATGTTCAATACTCTGCTGTGTTGAATTCCGGAGCAGCAGCAGCAGTATCTGGGAAACATACTGTTGTTTATCGGCCACACGCGGCAACCCGTAACCCGCCGCTGCTGAGCTGTGATAGGGAGCGACAAACTCCCGAGTACGTACGTAGGCTACCACTAAGTGCAACACCACCACCTTGTACATGAACTCGTGCATCACCTTTTGGTAATTTTCTATCTTGCACGTCGAACCAGACCCAGCCTGACCCCAGCCCTCAGCCCTACTGTAGCCCAATACGTAACCCTAACCTCAGCTCTTTGGAGGGCTCAAGGTCGGCGGGGACGGTCGCGCGGCTCCGCCGCTCCGCCGCGTGAATCGGCGGCGTTTTTTGTTTTTTTATCTCGGCCGGCCCGAAAGGCCAGGACCAATCACACAGCAGTCAGTGGTGTTGCACGAGGTGCACGAGTTTTAAGTACAAAGATGTTGTGTTTATATAGCGCCTCTCCGTTTCATTTACAGTACAGGCAGTATCGGTTTCATGTACGTCGTATCAATGTAAATACTACCGGTATAGACACCACGTATATACCAGGTACAGTACTAGAAATATTACTATAATATTTAATAGTACAACAATGCAAAGTAGTTGCACAACACGCCCGCAGCATGCATGGCACGACAGCAGTACAGCAGTACTGCAGACGCTGACCCCAATAGACGGTCGGCGAGACGGCGCTTCTCAATGTGTTTGGTCGCTGTATTATACCTACCAGGTATAGTATAGGTATAGGTACCACATGCCATATGCGTTCACCCTGGGTCCCGACAAGCCCACAAGGTTGATCTTATTTATACAAGGCGTAATATACCAAGTATTCTGATATTCAGTGCGCGTACTATTTGATACGCGGTATATCATACCACTCTGTACCGAAATAAAAGCACCTTTTGTACATTAATATTCAATAAAAACGGTGCTTATATTTCGGAAAAGAGTGGTACAGGGCTTTGACGACTTCCCTCGTACAGCTACGTAGCAGATGTATGAGTAGCTAAACCAATGACTAGGTGCTTCTTTTGTTTTACTAATAAAATAGTACCACTCTGTACCGAAATATAAGCACCTTTTATTTCATAATAGTGTGTAAAAGGTGCGTATATTTCGGGACAGAGTGGTATATAGGTTGCCAAGCTGTCGCTGTAAATCTGTGCGGGGGGTCTATCTGTGGAGGTACCAAAAGGCCTCTCAGATATCGAGCCACGTTGTCCACAACCCCTCGATGCCCTCCCATCATCTTGGTTCTGCAAGCACCGTATATATAGCATGTTGCCGGCGTCGAGTACCCATAAAGAGCGTTAAGTTCGCACACAGGGGTAGGTGCGATCGTTTTGTTTCAGCGCTCGATTTTTCCAGAACCGGGAAGGTTATTAACCCATTCAGAACTGAAAAAAATGCCCCACACCAATTCCAAGAAATTTGTCCCCAAATTCGTGGGACCAGTTCTTAACGGGTTAAGGTTGCCAAAACCGAACAAGGCGTTTTCGGGCAAAAAAATGGTCAAGAGAGCTTTCCAAAAATGTAGTGTTCGGCTTTTTTTTAGACGCCCCTTACCGTGGTCGAGGAAACGAACGCAGAGATCGTACCCTTGTGCGAACTCAACGCATTTTTTTTACGGTACATGTCTTTATGGCCAACGCCGTACGTACGTGCGAGCATAAATGATTGCACACCACGTCGACAACGCTCAAAACGGCGGGGCTTGCGTATCGATTCACGCCTACGTAGGCTCCACCCCCCCCCCCCCTGGTGCCGACTGATAACAGCGTCGAATGCATGCTCCGGTCGCTTGTGATGCTCCTTGCACGTGTTCGGCGCACGGGGTGAAACGGCTTATTACTTTGGGCGGTATCCTTGGGGCCAAATGTAGTCACCAGATCCTACATTATATCATTTGGTGGCATATCACGGGTTTCTCTATTTTGCGTCGCACTAAAAGAGGGTCAGACTCTATTTGGTATCGAGGGGTGGCACACCGCGTCGCTGCTTGCGTCACTCACGCGCGCGGCGCGTGATAAGCGGTATTTTCTCGGTGGCAGCAGAGGCGGCGGTGGCGGCGCCCCCTGAGAAACGTGGCCTTACGACTCGCTCGCTTCTTTTGGCCTGCCTGCTTGCCTGCTTGCCTGCCTGCCTACCTGCCTGCCCGCCCGCGATAACTTTTCATAGTTTGTGATTTCCTTGTCGCGCCTAGGGTCGGGTCTTGTCGGGCCAGGCAAAGCAGCTGACGCGTCGTGCGCCGCCGCCGCCGCCGCCGCCGCCGCCGCCGCCGCTGCTGCTGCCGCTGCTGTTACTGCTGCTGTTACTGCTACTGCTATTGTTACTGCTACTGCTACTGTTCTGCTACTCGCACGTGACAAAATGCTTTGTCGGGCGTCTTGCTGCCCCTGTCGTTATCGCCTTCGGCCGAGCCACACGAACCTGCTGCTGATGCTACGACTACGACTATTGCTACGGCTGAGGCTACGGCTACGGCTAGTGCTAGTGGTATTGCTATTACTGGGACAGTCCCGACACACATTGACCCGCGTGGAGCCTTCTTTCGCCCTTGATGCCCCCCTCCCACCCCCCCTAACCCCCCCTCGCCACCGTACGTTTGTTTTTCTCGCGGCTGTCGTTCTTTCTTGTTTTCTTGCTGTCGTGTGTCGTCGTCATCAACATTATCCTTGTCGGTCTTTGCTGATCATTTGTTGGCTTGCTCTGTTCGTTCTTTGATGCATTCTTTGATGCATTCATTCGTCTGTTTCCAGTTGCTTGCTGATGGTTTATTTGATGTCTTTGCTTCTTTTTTTTCGTTCGTTTGGCTTCGTTTTACGTACGTATGTTGGCTTGCCGTGTTCGTTATTTTTTATTCATTCGTTCGTCTGTTTCCAGTTGCTTGCTAATGATTGTTGGTTGGCCTTGCTTTTTTTTTTCGTTCGTCTGTTTTCGTGTTTACGTACATACGTATCATATATATATATAGCTCGCTGCTCATTTGTCCGCCTTTCTGGTTTCGCGTTTTGTTCGTGTTTTGTTTTACGTATAATATGGATATAACGTGCTGGTCGTTTGTCGGCTTTTGTTTTGTTTTAGTTGTTTGTTCGCTCGTTTGATGTTTTTGTTTTGTTTTTGCTTGCTGTCTGTCACTGGTTTGATTTTCGTTGTGTTGGTGCGCTTGGCAGTTTCAATGTGGGAAACAGCCCGCTGACGGACCTCGCGCCTTGGCTTCCCTACGGAGGAAAAGGCTTCGACCTCATCGTCATCGGCCTCCAGGAGAGCACATACAAGGTGAACAAAACTGCGCTGATAACATTTCGACACGACACGTCTTGTACCGTAAAAACGAGCAGTTTTGTTCGCACAGGGGGTCCGATCGTTTTTCAGCGATCGTTTTCCAGCGCTCGTTTCTCTCGAAAAAATGGCACGTAAGGGTGCTTGAAAATTTCGAACACAAATACTTTCGGAGCTGCTCTCGACCAGACCTTTTCCGAAGAAGGTTCACCTCGTTTGTTCGGTTTTGGCAAAACCTTGACCTTAACCTTCCCCGTTCTGGAAAAAATCGAGCGCTGACAAAAAAAAAACGATCGCACACACCCCTACTAATGCGAACTTAACGCTCTTTAAGGTAAACCTTTTTAGGAACTGCGCGCCCGTTTTGAGGGAAAATGGCTTGGGAATTTGAGTTCGGGAATATGTGTATGTACAGCAATGCAGCCAGTACTAAAAAGTTAGCCCCCTTTTAGAAATGCACCCTCGTTTTCGCCGGAAAACTACTTGAAACGGTGTGGTGAAAATAACAACAAACAAACAAACGGCGGCGGCGGCGGCGGGGGGGGTACTCGATGTTCATGCACGGCCATAGCCGTATGACCATAGACCCTCGCATACCTACGATGCCGAGACGGAGCACGTTGGGTTGTCACCAACCAGGCAGACATTACTTGCTTGCACCAAGCGCGAAGCGAAACGTGAGGTGTTGGGCGAGTCACGTGAAGGGTGGGCTGCATCCTACTAAGAACCGCTTGTGAGGGCGGCGGGGGTGTACTTCATTTTCATGCATGGCCGTAGTCGTATGACCATAGACCCTTCCCTTTTTCCCCTCGCTGCCTCGGCAAGGTCTTTGCTTTGGCATGGCCCATAGCGAGGGGGGGGGTCTTTCTAGCGAGCAAGGCTAGACTCACCCTCAAGCGGACCGATACCTTCTTGCTGCTGCGCACCCGCCGCGAAGCGTGTGCAGCGGTAGAGTTGGATCGGCACTGGTGCGTCAGGCGCAAAAGTCCAGATGCACGGGCCTTTTTGGCCGTCGGTGTAGACAGCAATGTCCATCTCACTTTTGTGCGCGGAGGCAGACGCCATCAGAAAGGTGGACGGACACTACGTACACAGCCCTAGGTATGTTTGCTAGAGGGAGCTGTACTGTCTCAGTAACCTGGCTTCGCCATCAAAGGAGGAGGGAGCGTGTGGCGACGAGCTGTTGTTGGACTGGTCAATCCCTTCAGCGCGAGAATTTTTATTTTTCAGACCAAGCACCCTGAGTGCAACGAGAGAGAAAGCGAGGAGCCGACTGGGAAGGACAGCAACGAGAGCGTGTACGGACGGAGCGGGTCGAGTGTGGTCGTGCTAGGACTGGCCGAGCGGCACCGGAGCGGCGCGCCTGAGCAGCAGCACAGCAGCGCGCCGGCGCAGCAGCACAGCAGCGCACAGGAGAAGCGATCCGGAGCACGGACGACATCGACCCGTGACGGACGAACATTATTTTTTGTTTTCTGTTGACAAATTCTTCGCTTTTTACCCCGAATGTGTTGTTGGGTCGGTGTGGATGAGCGTCACTGGTTTTGTAGAGAGACGCCGGCAGAGATGGCGCGGACACCCCGGGTGCCTTCATTGTGTGCCTGATCGTGGAAGACCCCTTCAATGTGGAACGATTCCTAATCAGTGTCGATGTTTATAATGCTGTGCCTAACACAGACCGTTCAGGATAGATTCGGGTAATTGTCATGGATCATGATGGCTTTGGTTGGCTGTTCTTTTTTCACTTTGTGCCCGCGGACTGTCATTCTGGCAGCACTTCAGACAGCAGCTGCGTGCTCCATCTTGTTCCACGCCTTACCGTTTGTTTTTGTACAGACAAGCACTTCAGACAGTAGTTACGCTGTAGTCGGCAAATTCATTGGTAAAGAGTGGGAGGGGGGGCGGGGGGGACGATGCTGCTGTAGTCGAATGGAGATTGCGGGCGTGTAGTTCCGTTTTGGACACGCATAACATGCTGTAGGGATTTTAGGTGTACCATCTTGGACTTGTGTATCCTTTCCCTGCTAAGTGTACGTGTTCTTTAGGATTCTCTGATGGCTCTAGCACTTTTGTGACCACGGGCCAGTGATCTTGCTAGATCAGACTATAGGATTAGCAACTGAAACGAGTTTAATGTGAAGAAAAACAACAACAACAGACCCTCGCATCCCTACAATGCCGGGACGGAGCATGTCGGGTTTTCACCGACCAGGCAGACATTTGCGGCGCGGGGGGGGGGGGGGAGTGATTGATCACTAAAAATCGAAAAAAAACGACGACAGGCAGTGGGGACTGGCCGATGAGAGTCGAGAGAGAGCGACCAACGGCGGGGGGGGGGGGTTGTCCAATGAAAGCCCGCGAGAGCGACAACGCTACGTAAGAGAGACACGACGAAAAAAACAACGAATGCATATATGAACGCACACCAACGTTAGCGGGGGGAGCTGATAATGGATTTACCACTGTCCGTTAATACAGGGAACTTTTGTCCATTAATATTAAATATAAACGTTTCTTATATTTAGGGACATATTGGTACAGCAGTATAGCCCTGTGGGGCTTCACAGGAATTTTTTGTCGAATGCAGTAGTGGCTACCCCGACTTGAGAGCGGGCAAGCCATGATGAGGGAATAGTACAGCAGTTAACCCCTTAAGAATTGGTCCCACGAATATGGGGACAAACTACTTGGAATTAGTGTGGGACAGTTTTTCCAGTTCTGAATGGGTTAAGGGGACCCTTCGGTGAAAAAAAAAAAACAGAAGAGTTCTTGGGGTCTTTTGAAAGTATATACGAAGTCGTATGTATTTTTCATCTTTTTTTTTACGGCAGCAATACTATTTCTGGTACAAGTAACACCACATCATTACTCCCTTACCGAACACGGCATAGCTCCAGTTCTATTGCTCAGACCCGCTCTCGACCATCGTATAGCTTGTTCGTCATGGTCTCTAGGGGGCTGTTGGGCCCCTTGGATCTGCAAGGGAGGGCAGGCGTTGCTGTGTTTGCATCACGAAACGAAATTGCTCAGCAGCAGTTTTTTTTTTGTATCATTCCGGAGCTCCTGTTGGGTATCTGCACTCTGCTGTGGCCGCGTAAGACGCTACGGGCGGTCGAACTAGAGCCCTAGGTAGGTTCGCCTACTAGTGCTCGACGTTCTCGTCGTACATCTGAGTTACAACAGGATCAGCAGCCTGAGAGACTCCCATTTTTCAAATTCGTCTATATGGGTACCAGAGGTATGGGGAGTCGTTTTTGAGTAAGAGGCACGTGTTGTGATGAAAAAAAAAGGCGTCGGATCGATCCGGCGCCTGGCACAAAAACGGTTGCCCATGATCTACAGTAGAGTTAGATTATCTACATACAATAGACAATAGATCTTTCAGAGCAGTTAGACCCCTGATGTTTAGGATCTAGATCATGTTGCCGGGTGGGAGCCGTACAATCTGCATGATGAAAGTATAAGTTTCCTGAGTTGGGATCTGTACTATACAGATCCTGCACAGCATTTCATTGCGGCGGGTTAAGATCTAGATGATCCATCTGTAGATGATCTACCTGTAGATGATCTATCTGTAGAATATATATCTGTAGATGATCTATCTGTAGATGATATATCTGTAGATGATATATCTGTAGATGATATATCTGTAGATGATCTATCTGTAGAACATCTATCTGTAGATCATCTATCTGCAGATCCTCTATCTGTAGATCATCTACCCGTCCGAGATGTGATACGTTGTAAGAAATTCGGGCGGTAACCCTACGTGTGTGTTTGTGTGTGTGTTTGTGTCTGTGTTCTTCGCTTTTAATCGTTGTCTTTTCCCGTCGACATCCAGCACACCCAGTGTCCGTGCTGATTCTCCACATCCTAGAGAGATACAAGCTCTGTAGTCGCATACTATTATACGACACAGAGATAGTACCAGGTACATCATAATGCCGGAAGGAGACTAGGCAATGCTAGGCCACCATGCCACCCTACAGGATACTACAAGCACAACATGTACCACTCTACGTGCACACGCCAACAACCCAGATGTATTGACGTATATACTTTGCTGTACTGTAACTGGCTGTATTTACTGCCTAAAAATGCCGTGTTTATGTTCTGATGTTTCCATGATGCTTCTGCGCGCGCTTGGAAGCAGTCGGAAGGCCTCGGACGGAGTCTCTTTTACACTGTTTGGTATTGGTATTTATCATTCATCTCACGTAGAAGCGATAAAAAAAAACGTACTTTTAATACTGACTGTACAGCAGTTACCATTATGTCGGGAAATGTATGAAGCGTTTGGGTTTTCATGTTTTCATACGCTTAAAATACCGAAAGGGTGCTTACGCGCTCACATGCTCCGGGCATAATGTTAGTGTTACGTAAGAAGAACTGATCGTTACATTTCCGGACAGAGTAGTGGCACAGACAAGAAGACAAGCCAAAAACAAAAACAGGCAGAATAGTTCAGGATACTGCTGTAAATACAATATTTACGACTTGACGCCCTTTTTTTCTTTCTTTTTTTTTCCTATGGAACCAAAAACTACTACGTAGTAATAAGGAATACCAGGAGGTTTTCTGATTTCTGTTTTCTGTTTTTTTTTTTTATCTCTTGGATCCCGCCAGCCTCAATTGAGTTCCTGTATTATATTATATAATACGTACAACTAACTCTCCCCCACGTCTCGGGGTTGCTCCGTCTCGAAAGGGATGCGTGGTCAATGGTCAAATGACTAAGGCAAGCAACAAATGAGTACGCCCCCCCCCCCCCCCCCCCCCACGTCTCGGGGAACAGAAGAAGTTGGGATTTCGAGTTGGGTCGTTTTTCCACCGTTGTGGGGGGGACCATAGTAAATAAATATACAGGATCTACGGTACACACAAAAACCTATACATTCCCCTATTTGTACTATTAGGGGGGACCATATCATAGGAAATATATAGCACCTACGGTAGACGCAAAAACCTATATATTCCCGTATTTTTTTTTTTCCTATGGAACCAAAAACTACTACGTAGTAATGAGGAGTGCCAGGTTTTCTGATTTCTGCTTTCTGTTTTTTTTTTTTATCTCTTGGATCCCGCCAGCCTCAATTGAGTTCCTGTATTATATTATATAATAATATTAAAAAAAAATACGTACAACTAACTTCCCCCCACGTCTCGGGGAACAGAAGAAGTTGGGATTTCGAGTTGGGTCGTTTTTCCACCGTTATGGGGGGGACCATACTAAATAAATATACAGGATCTACGGTACACACAAAAACCTATACATTCATCTATTTGTACTATTAGGGGGGACCAGGTTTTCTGTTTTCTGTTTTTTATCTCTTGGATCCCGCCAGCCTCAATTGAGTTCCTGTATTATATTATTTAATACGTACAACTAACTTCCCCCCACGTCTCGGGGAACAGAAGTAGTTGGGATTTAGAGTTGGGTCGTTTTTCCAACGTTGCGGGGGGGGGGCATAGTAAATAAATATACAGGACCTACGGTACACATAAAAACCTATACATTCCCCTATTTGTACTATTAGGGGGGACCATATCATAGGAAATATATTAAAAAAATGAAAAAAAAAACAACAGCTGTGAGCTCGAGGATTTCGTCGAAGCTCATCTTTGCTAGCTGAGTGTAATACTTCGATCGCGCGTACTTACGGATTTTATATGTCCTCGTGTAGGATGTACGTCCCGTCTATCATAGTAAATATATATACGAGTAGCACCTACGGTAGACGCTAAAACCTACAGTATATATATTCCCGTATTTTTATTGACAACATTTTGTCCTGTACATGATACGAGTATTTACTATGTTCCTCGGTAATAACACTATTTGGTTCTATTTACTATGGTCCCCCGGTAAATGGTACCATATTTATCCCTTTTGAGAGACCCCTTTCAACGTTTGACCCCCTTAAGAACCGGTCTCACAATTTTGGGGAACAAAGTACTTGGAAATAGTGTGGGATAAGTTTTGCAGTTCTGAAAGGGGTTAAGGGATAGCGACTATTAATAACACGACCGACAACCTGGGGCGTTATATCGACCGTCTACGAGCAAAGCAGCGTGAGGGCCTAATTGCAGTACGGGCAGGATCACGTTGCCCCCATCCATGCCGTACAACTCCCTTGCAATTGGTGGTCCGGGCGCCAATGCGAATCGTCCCCCAGTCACGCAGTGGCCGTTTTGCTGGAATCGTCGTTGTTGGTGTTAGTGGTGGCAATAGTGGCGGGGGTGGGGGTGGTGTTGGTGGTGTTGTTGGTGTTGGTTTTGATGGTGGTGGTGGTGAGGGTTGGAATGGTGGTGATGATATTGGCATTTTTGTTGTTTTTGTTGGTGTTGGCGGTGTTGTGTTGGTGGTGCTGGTGGTGTTGGTGATGTTGGTGGTGTTGGTGTTGATGTTGGTGTTGGTGGTGGTGATATTGGCAGTATTGTTGTCATTGTTATTGTTGGTGTTGGCGGTGTTGGTGTTGGTGTTGGTCTTGGTGGTGGTGCCGCCGCCTCTGGAAAATATTTATTTCCTTTTTTCCACGATCCGCTCTCTCTCCGCTCTTGTTTCGACCTCGCTTCGTTTTGCTTCGCTCTCGCTTCGTTCTCGCGTGTCTCCCCCTTGGCTCTTGCTTTGCGTTTTCGCTTGGCTTTTTTCACTTCACGTCTTTTACATCGCTGTTTGCTTTTCGCTTTTCGCTTCACTTTCGTTTTCATCCTTGCTTCGCGCTTGCTTTTTCGCTTTCGCTTTCGCTCTCTCTCTCGTATCTCTTTCTCCCTTTTTCTCTCTCTCTCTCCGTGTCCACAAGGCGCCCCGAGGCGCGCGCGACTCCCCCCTCCAGCACAGCTTCAGCCTCAGCCCCACCGGCAGCCTCACGCCGGGCAAGGGGGTTTCGCCGCAGTGGACGGCGGCACAGCAAGGGGATTCGGACGACACCCCCCCACCCACCGGAAGCTTTTCCTTGGCCCCTCCCGCTGCCGCCGCCGCCGCCGCTGCCGCCGCTGCCTCTACTACATCATCCCGCAACCCGCCCCGGCTGCCGATGCGGTCGATATCAATGCGATCGCGATCCCCCAAGCGTCGGGGCTCCACCGGTTCAGGGCCAGGGTTGGGGACGGCTAGCGCTAGAGGGGGGTGGAGGAGTGGTGGTGGCGGTGGCGGTGGTGGGGGGGGGGTTGGAGGGGTTGGAGGGGGGGTTAGGGGTCGGCGAGTGTCGGCCTCCTCGGCCGACGATTTGGTGGTACCGTCGTCATCGAAGAGCCCGCTCCGCCGTAGACGGTGGAGGTCCCTCTGGGGTTCAGAGATAGAGAGGGCGCTGGCCAAGTCGCCCGATGGTGGTGGTGTTGGTGGTGTTGGTGGGGGTGTTGGTGCTGCTGCTGCTCCTGCGGGGACCCGTGCCCCCCCTGCTGCTGCTGCTGCCGCTGTTTCGGCTGCTACGATGACGCCTGGGTCGTCCATTTCGATGACGCCCGGCTCTTCTCTTTCCATGACCCCTGCTTCTGCCTCTTCTGCAGTCAGGACGCCTGCTTCGGCGGCGGGTTCAACACCGCCTTCTGCAATGAGGTTCACCGCGACCACGTTTGTCGGAACGCCGAGGGGCGAAGCGGCCGGGGCCGGGGCAGGGGCCGGGGCAGGGGCGGGGGCAGGGGCGAGGAGAGGGCGCGGGGGGGGTCGAAGGGGAGGCGGTAGCATCGGCGGCGCCGGCGCCGGCGCCGGCGGTGGTGGTGGTGACGTCACCGGTGGCGGTGTCAGCTCCAACAGCGGTAGAGGGGGC
>MEHQ01000298.1:0-51768 GCA_008828725.1 Saccharina japonica
AATGGGAGTTGATTCTTGCGCGAATGCAATTTGCTTGTAGCTGGGTCTGGGCCACCGGAAACGCTCCTACACTGACTCGTAGCGGCAATCATAATTGAGATGCTGAAATCCTTCACAAAATACCAGTTTTAGCTTAGGCGCTACAGTACAACGCCCATGAACTCCAACCACAACCGCGTGGCTTTTCTGTGTGGTCATTTCCACAAATTTTAGTTTAATATTAAAAAGTAAGAACGCACTACGTAAATAAAAAGTATGAACGCACTAAAACTGACTCCAGTCGGTACGACGAGATATACAAGTCATACCTGGTGTCTCGATCTGGGGAAGAACATATGAGGAGCTTTGCTGACCAACCAAATCAACATTGTAACAGACTGACGCCTTGTGAATGTAAGATGTCAAGACTATACAGCAGAGCACACCGCTTAAAGGCTGGGGCGGAGCTCCTGCTTCGATTCCGGGCGCGGTTTAAAAATTGCTTATTTTGCTGGTATCGCTCGTTTCTAGGCTTTAGAGAGGCACTACAACAACGACAGCAGTAGCGTATCACACAACGAATAACTATGTATTGTGTGTCGTGGACCTTTTGTTTTGACGATGCTGATCCACGCCCACAAAGTATATACACGACGGCTGCCTCGTTGTTTTAAGCGAAATTCAAAAGGTGGTCGATAGGATGCTTCCCGTGGGGAAAGTAGAGATTCGATGTTTGATTGTTAATAAAAACTAGCTACAGACAGTACCCTACCCTTTGGGCTTTTACAACCGTTTGTTGTTACTTGATGGCCCAAACCACCATGCCAGCCTGGACGACCCCGATGAGATATTACAACATATGGCAGACAGTTGTGAAATGGAGGATTGCTTCGAAACCCATATTTACATCCATCTTGTGTCTAAAACCCCGTACGAAAGTCATTCCGCTACTAAGTAACTACTCCAAGTTGCGGTTGTGCTATAGTGGCTTCCCACTGCATTTCCATTTTGGTCAAAGTTTATTTGTTGTCATCACTGAATTGGCATCGAAGACCAAACAATATGTAGCCGTTATAAGGAGGATACAGAAACATATATCGGCATTGTTTAAGAAATCATCAGGCTGGCAACGCTGAAGCGAAGGCATAGTACCTAAAACGAAGAGATTGACATATCTTTACATCGGGCGCCCACGGCCCTGGAAAATATATCAACAGGTACTATTGGTTGGGCGCACTCCGCCATTTGTTTTGCCGACACACCGTCACGGCAAGGGGGGGGAGTGGCAGAGTGGCTATCGACTGGCCGAAATTCTGCTATGATAATACGTTTGAGTCTCAGGGTAGGCTCCTCAGAGAATACACACGTGTTACTACGCTAAGGGCTCAAGCTTGCAACAATAACAGACATGTCATGCTCACTACCTAAATAATGTTAAACAGTGAACACCTTACGTACTGAAACTGGAAATGCACAGACATTCAGACTCAAGCGAAGCACAAGCGAGAACACATATATGTTGTTGGCTGGGTGGGCAGACCCAGAAAATTCCTGTCGCGTACCACCCTTTAAGGCCTTGTGAGCGAGCCGCAAACCCTTGGACCTGGTGCTGAATTTGTCATGCCGGTGTTGATCCGAAACTATCTAAAAAGAAGAAAATTCCTGCGCAATCCGGGCGCAATCGGCAAAGCCAAATTTGCAAGCGGTTGAAGGTGCAGATAAACGATAGCCCCGCTGGTCATGTATAGTGTGAGATATTGGTCAGCCTTGGCATCGTCGATAGACTTCCCGAAGGCTAAACGTGGTGAACAGGAAAAACGTCTTAAGCACCTTCTTGAAGACTAACGTTTTGGTATTGGACGTGGGTTTACCTCTATGTTCCTAACCAGCGTACCCGCCGCACTTTGTATGTTTAGTTAACATTGCAGACGTACCTGAAGCACACGAGTGTAGTAGTACTTTCTATACAAACGCAGATGGAGTGACACTGATACTGACTACTGGCTTCCTGCATTTTGGTTTACGGGCATCACGGCCTTGCCATATCTTGGTTAATAATGTTAGTTTGGGGTGCCATAATATGATTGGGTAGGTGAAAATATGCCGCCGATTTCCTAGGCCATGGTAAGGTTCATAGTTTGTGACGGGATATTGATAATGACGAACGCAGAATATTCAGAGCCGCCGCTTTTGGGACAAATGTTCTAAGGCTTCGAACTGCTCGGTATTGCCTGCGTGACTAGAGTAAGACCACCCCCTCGCCTACGGGGAGCTGGGGTTGTGAAATCATTGGGGTTTTAAATACTTTACCTAGATACTCCGTGAAGGACGGAATAATTATGTTTGTTTTTCCTATTGCTATCTTGACGAGCTTTTTCCTGCTCTTCGGGTTACTTTAAACGTTCGTTGTCTCGGACTGTTGCCTCGGTCTGAAGACATCGAACGTGGGGGGATGTCACGGCGAGCAGGAGACATTGTTCCATATTTTAGTAAGTGACCCGGAGTTATAGGACCTCGGAGGGATAGCAAAGGAGGGGATCGACCAAACGTGCGTGGGCTTGGATGAAGCTTGGGGTATGTCGATCACTTGGAAAGCACGAAAGACTCTGAAACTGTGAACCTGTTAACTTGAGCACTGTGAACCTGTGAAATGAGCGCTGATACTGAATCACTGGCACGAAACGCTTGCATATCCGACACATGGAACGCTACTGCATGCTCGTGACCTGTCCTGCTGGCAAAATCCGTCCGCTCGTTGGATCAAGAGACAACCAGGTCAGACACAATATACTGGAATATGGTTTGCTGTCGAAGCCTACAAAATCGTGGAGCACAAAGGGGTGCTCTCCGTAACACATTCTAGTACAGTATTCCCATTGTAAAACACCTGCCTTCTTTTTGGAAGTTGCCAGCTCTAGCGTTGTCCGCAGGT
This sequence comes from Saccharina japonica, assembly GCA_008828725.1. Classification (NCBI taxonomy): domain Eukaryota; class Phaeophyceae; order Laminariales; family Laminariaceae; genus Saccharina; species Saccharina japonica. The sequence continues at coordinate 2,912 of MEHQ01000298.1, forward strand.
CGTCCACCAGAGGCTTCACTGAGAGTGCGCAACCTAACATGTCTCCGCGGCTCTCGTTCTTGAACTCTCCTTGCAGAACACCCTCTTGCGTTCGAGGTTGGAGCTTGAGGATGTAGATGACGAAAAGCAGGTCTCCAAGTTGATCACCAAGCGTAGCCCTAACCTCGTTCAACGTTCGATCCTGTGGGTTTGACGTGAACATCGTGCAGCCAACCCGTATTGTCATTGCTACGGGTTCTCCGACAACCGGAAACAGTATTTATCCCGCAGTACAACCGCGAAGCGTCGAGCGTAAATCGACATGGTTAAATGCATGCCCGATGTACAGGGGGGTATAGAGCTCCCACGGTACTCAATTCAAGCCATTTTAAAGAATATTGGTGGTCAGGCCAAATATTTAAATACTCACCGAGTGGAACTTGCTAACGTTGAGGAAACGTCCGTCGTCCACACAAGAATCGAAGTATTTCCCAAGGTGACTGAGCAGCATGTCATTGGAGGCTAGACGCCGGAGAGTCCCCAGGTATAAGCGCATTGTTTGATTCGTGTACTGTTTGAACTGCAAACAGCTGTTGAGGATGGACATCTGGTCGTGGCCGCCAAGGCTTCGCGTTTGCGGGCAACATTTAATGGTTAATATAATTAGTACATATTCTTGCATATTCCAGTAATAATATCTTCAACATCGTGGCCAAACACTCAAGACAGGAAGATTCCATATATGGACGACAAGCCAGGGGCAGCCGACGATATGAAAAGCCCCAAGCCCCCCCCCCCCCATGCCCGTAATTTAGGTGAGTGAATTCAACAACTCATTTGGTGCCGGGTAATAGAACTCCCTCGAAAAAGGAACGCGCTCCGGTATCCCTTAGTCGCTGAGGTTTGTATCATTATGAGAGCAGATGGCTTGCTAAAGTGATCCATCCACAGCAGCTACTTATACGATTCCAGATGGGCTCTATGCGGCCAACTGCACACTCCTGGAAGTGTTGACCTGGCACCTTCATCATACTTTGTATACAAACAAAAAATTACAAGAAAACTATGTTTTAAATTACACTTTTCACTTGTGGACGCTATATTGTTTTTATGTGTCTAATAGTTTGCGGAATGCCTTGTACTAAACTAAACACACGCGGTAGTTTTCTAAAGGTCGAGTAAACTTTAACTAGTCGTTTAACTAGTTTGGGTAAACGTCAATAGCGCACCAGTTAAATAACAGACTCTTGTAAATTATATGCGGCCTCAACTCGTCAGGGATTATTCCATCCTTTCCACTGTTATGCATACTCGGTGTAAATTTACCCAACTACGTGTCCCTCAATGTATTAAATTATTACGGATGTAAACCTCAAAGTTATTCAGCGGTCCGTGCTTTAACAAATAAATACATATGCGACCTGCTACACAAATGACACGCAACTAATTGTCATGGATACTTGTGCCTAAAATGTCACCTTAGTTCATGTACGAGTGTTAGCTGGTCGTGAAAGTTAGTGGCATTCACCGCGGAATTGCAGTGGTTAAGAGCCAAAGTGATGCTGATGCGCAAGCCCGCGTCAGGATGCCCCAGGTACAAGAATGCCACTTTGGCATAATTGATGGCAAACATGTCTTTTGTCTCGCCGCTCTTGGTGTCCGCACTTGATCCCTTCCCGTCTGCTCGTGCGTTGAAGAAAGCTACCGCCGCTCTAGACCTGTGGTGACCTCCGATTGCTACGACTGGTACTCCCTGTTTAAATTAAGCCGGTGGAGGAAAAACACGACCCTATTTTTGTATGAGGCGGATATCTAATCGTGTTTCTGAACACTCACTGTTGCTAGCAGAATTACGGAGACATGCACACGATTATTGAAGCTGGGGATGATATGTTTCTCGTAATGCTGCTCCCATAAAAACAAACGCACCCCGGCAAGACAAAAGCGCGATTACATGCAGGTCCTTCGTGTAACCACGCCAACCATACTCAATCAATCCTAGTCGTCGATATAGAATATCTTCAGTATCTCAATCAATAAACTAAACCTTGTTTCGCTCTGTTTCACCGTTAACGGAGGCCGCCAGTTCGTTTGTGCTCGAAACTCTGATGGTGTTTTCGTACTTCCAGCGGCGGTTAAGACGCAGACAAAAAGGGTTTGCTTCGTTTTTTACGGGTTAATTTACAAACACGGTAAAAAGCGCAACATTGTAATTGGGTCCGAACACCGCAAGATGCGGGCGAATATTTGGTAGGCTCTTCCCTGTTGTTTGTTTCGTTCCTTGCAATTGGAATTAGACTTCTGTATCCGTCGCAAATCCAGGGAAGAAATAATATTGTTTGTTGTTTCGCATTAGCACATTTACAAGGTCAGGTTCTGTAGGGTACCTACAGAGCCATACCCGGGGTGTTTACCCGGGAAATACCCTACAGAGAACTTCTGTGAGTGCTGTAAGGGTTTTATACCCGTACCCGGAACTTCTGTAAGTTCTGTACGACCTTCATACCCTACAGAGAACTTCTGTAAGTTATGTACTCCCTGTTTCACAATACCCGGGGTACCGGTACAACGTGTTTGTACGTGCCCGGAGCTTCTGTGAGTTATGTACGCCCGTGCCACATTACCCGGAACTTCTCTGAGTTTTGTAAGGGTTTTATACCCTAACCCGGAACTTCTGTAAGTTCTGTAACACCTTGGGCACACTACCCCGGGTAAGGGTATTCCCTCGGCACAATACCCTGTGTGCCGGTACAGATTAGGGTATCGTTGAGGATGTCAGGAGACGGTCAGTCGAGGGAAAATGGGCATCGGTCAAGGGTGTGGATTCGAGTGTTCCACACTAAATCTACCATTTTGGCGTCAGTCAAGGATAAAAAACGAAAAATTGCTGTCAGTCAAGGGGTGAAAGTGCAGTCTCCTGACATATTTTGAGGAGTGAGATGTTATGCATTCTGACGTCATGTCTCATCAGTGACACACACCAAAAACGAAATATCGAAATTAAATTACATTGTTCAACCCACCTCGCTCACAACCACACATAAACCGAGCACACAAGTACGTGGGTTTTAATTTGAGGGGTAAATCAACGACCGCGGAAGTCATTCCCATGAAGTTGGAACGGTCCTTACCGTGAAAAATCGTGAAATACAGCTTTTTAACAGAAATTAGCTACAATGGTAGATGCATGGTATATACGCGTTAGTACCGGTATAGTGTGTCATGTTTGAAGTACACCAATCGCAGTTTTTCGAAATGCATTTTATGTACCTGGTACGGTATATTTTTTGAGGAGTACATTTGCAGTTTTTTTCGCCCCCATGAGGTGGGTATTGAAAAAACTGCCCCCTTGAGATGGGTATTTACCAGGGTATCACCGGAACTTCTGTAAGTTCTGTACGCCCGTGCCTCAATCGGAACTTCTGTGAGTTCTGTACGCCCGGGCCACAATCGGAACTTCTGTGAATTCTGTACGACCGGGCCACAATCAGAGCTTCTGTGAGTTCTGTACGCCCGTTCCACAATAAATACCCGGAACTTGTGTAAGTTCTGTGCGCCCGTGTCACAATACCCGGAATTTCCGTAAGTTCTGTGCGACCTTCATACCTGTACCCGGAACTTCTGTAAGTTTTGTGCGACCGAGCCACAATACCCGGGGTACCGGTACAACGTGTTTATACCTGCCTGGAACTTCTGTGAGTTCTGTACGCCCGTGCCACAATACCCGGGGTACCGGTACAACGTGTTTGTATCTGCCCGGAACTTCTGTGAGTTATGTATGCCCGGGCCACAATACCCGGAACTTCTGTGAGTTCTGTAAGCGTTTTATACCCTAACCCGGAACTTCTGTAAGTTATGTAAGACACCCATACCCTGACCCTAAATCCACAAACCCTACAGAACCTGACCTTGCACATTTATATACCAGTCAGGGTGATTTTTGGAACACGTGACTACACCACATACCCACACTATTCCTGCCGACAATCAAACGATCGTGTATACGGATCGACGTGCCAACAGCATGCGATGCCTATCTCTTGTCATCCAGGGAAATTGTACAGGTTAGACGTTGAGACATTGATATGTTTTCTTGGTTGTCGTATTAAGCTCGTTATGTACTAGATAGAGAGGTTGGCTAGATTTAAACACGTGCCTTGAAGCAGGTGCCCCGTCGTCTTCCCCTTCCATTAATTTACTGGTCTGTTGACATACTTCCAAAATGGTCCGACTGTACATGCTAACACGCAGACTATAACTCATTATGGTATACGAGAATAATGTAAAACGGGGAGCTTCCCTAAATATTTGACGAACAAAATAAACCAAGCTCGCACATTACTATCAAGGTGCTGCTACCATGGGTATCAAGCCGAGACGCGCCTTGGAAAAGGGCGCCAGAACGAATAGACAAAAAAAAAGAATAAGATTATCTGAGGAAGAGCATAGCAGCGCGACGCCCACTATAACTTAAGTATACAACTAGCATGTCGGGCGGCTCTTCACTGTCGTTGCATTGTGTGGACTAATCCTGGCGTCTGATGGCCTTGCATCCCTTTTTGGCCCGGGTCAACGAAACTACTAGACCCAGAAGAGTATATGGCCTAAGGCTGTCGTCGATCAAGATTCGGTCGTCTGATACGAACATGAGTTAAGATACAACAGCAGTCGGACCTCTATACGATCTAGGCGAGCCAAGGCGCTGTCGAACGTTTGCTTGGCTATGCCTCCCATAATAGAACGAACTTCAAAATGCTTTTAATACGCGGTGTTGATTATATCCTATGCAATACTTTCGAGATTTCGTGGCTTTCCTGTTCGTTTTTCTCCCACAGCAAATATGACCGACCCGAAAGCCCTTGCCAACAGTACAACAGCCTTACCTAGTGTTGAAAGCGATAATTGAATAGCTATGGTTCGGAACGTATGATGTAAATATGAGGTTAAAATTTGAGTTCGAAGGAGAGCAAAATTGGGCGGGGCACCGTAGTCAAACTGCCGTTTTCGTTTAAACTTGTTTTTAGCATGGAATCGTATTTTTCTTGGGCAATGCAACTCACATCGATTATCTCCTTGTGCCTCAAGAATTGTCTGCACCATTTTTTCAGATTTATCTCCAACGACATTTTGTTTAACTGTCGTGTAGTGTTACTGTCAAAAGTTGGGATATAGTCGTAACATTTTGTATGCTATTGGGTCTTCACGGATACCTCGGCGAAACCAGAAGTCTGTGTTTTTTATACTGATTCCGAATAGTTCATACAAGGTACATACGCCTTTTTTATTTTTTTCATCTCCAATAATATGTCGGGATGAGCTCTTTCACTTTTAGGATCCTTTACTCTCAATTTTTTTATTGCGCTAGAACCTCAATAGGGATAATCCATTGTGAGGCTGGCCCAGCACGAAGACAAGGGTGCTTAATCTTTGAACAAAGCAGGTTTGCATAGTATCCTTCATTCTGTCTATAATTCCGACCCAACGTTATAAACAACATACAAATTAGTAGACATGCGATATATAGGAAGGGACAGAAGTATGGCCACATGGCAGATAACAAACGTCTCACCGCTTGTTCTTCCGTAAATTCGAGATCGGCCGTGATGTGGTTCTCGTTCGGCATTATACCGCCTTGGTTGAAGCTCTCGCGTATTTTGTTCACGCGAGCAGAGCTACCGGGGCGAACAGTCTCGCCGAAGCTGATGTACTTCGCCACGCTGTGCATATCCAAATCGAGGTCACCCACATGCACGCTTTTCAGGAGCTCAGCGGCGTTGGGCTTCACCTTCCCTGATTTTAAATCATTGAGGTGTTTGTCCCGTTTGGCTTGGAGAGTGGTTCTCCTAGTCTTGCAACAGCCGAAACCAAGACCCACCGCCAAACCGTCTCCTTTAACGGCGAAGCGTTTTTTTGGAAGCTCAACGCTGTTGCTGCCCCCTTGTCCCATCTTCAGTTGAAAAAGAGAAAAGCGAAAAACAGAAACGCGAACAAAATGGTCGGAAGCTACCGAAAGTCAAGTGCACACCAAAATGAGAACTGTAAAAAAACTAGAAGGGCTCCTCATGGGTTCATTCGCCGGCATCTATGCGACGGGTAGGAAAAAATACTTAGGGCCATTCCTAACAAAGGAAAATTGCGCGACGTCTGACAAGAGCTGTTCGCGTACGCAGCAAGACTTCTTTCAACTGCCCGACCTTCCACCCAGTGCCAAACCCTTGCTCGTCAACACCACGAGTAGAGCCCCGTACTAGATGCTCTTCTTCCTTCCGGCCTCAACCCTTCCAAACCTCTGTCTCTCCAGCTCAACCAACTGCACCACCATGATACGTACTTGACAAACATTTCCCGATCCTCTCTTTCAATCATGCCAACGATTCAATACCTCTCCACAAACCCTAGGTTTCCTTCGTTCAATCTTCCACATTCGTGAGGTTTTTTTCGTGAATCGTGATTTTTTTTGTCATGATTCACGATAAAAACCTTACGATTCATGACGTCAATTGTTTTACAATTTCCTCAAAAAAACAAATCACGATTCACGACATTTGTCGTGGCTCAAAATACGCCTGATCAAGGCACTACGTAACCCACCCGACACAAACGGTATCCGATGGCGGGTATAGGGGCATGTCAGGCACTGCTTCGTACGCCGGTTGTGGTCAGCGAGCGGCTGCCTAAATACACTGCTGGATGCGGGCTAACGAGCATGCTGTGACCTCGGAATCTCGAGGAGGAGGAGACACAGCGTGAGGAAAAAGCAAAAATAATCTGAAAATCTCACGGGCCAGGCAGAGCAAACGACATGTCAACGAGATTGGAACCTCGCGCGGACCTGGCCTGGCCGACGGTGCGTGAGGTTGGAATATCACAGACCGTTTCAGGCCTCTGCCCATGGTTTGAATCACGGACCGGGTCGGGCGCGACCGGCCCGGCACGGCCTGGCCGTGACCTACCTGCGAGAGTTGGCCACACCCTCAAATACCGTTGGATTTAAAAATATCGGATTTTTGATAATCTGTATAACTAATTTGGAATAGTGTAGTAGGCCGTAGGGTGTCGTCGTTGTCGTCGTCGTCGTCGTCGTCGTCGTCGTTGTATTTTTTCACTTGGAATTGGTGTGGACGAGCACCTACTGTGGGCGGTGCCGGTTTCGCCCTGGGCCGTCTCGGCCCCGGATTTCGCCGAGAGAGGGTGTGCTGCGGTGCGCAAGGGGCGAAACCGGCCCTCGGGTGGCTCGGCGGCCCGCGCTCGCCCGCGCACGACGAGTGCCCCAACCACCCTGCCTCTGCTGTACTTGCGTTGCGGGGTGTGTGTGTGGTTGGTATATAGGGGCGGTTCCGGCTCAAAAACGAAGACATGATCGGGTGTTATATTGTCGGACCCGCATTGTTTATGGAGTTGAATCCGGGTGCCCTGTGACGACACCGATCGAGAGTTATAGAACGGCCATCAACAGGCGCGGCGAGCAAAACGCGAGGCGGGCGCCAGAGGAGACAGGGTCGGAGAGGGGCTCTGGCCTCGAACGGGCGGAGTCGCCGCCGGGCTGGCGGAGAGAGCGGCATCGAGCGTCTCGGGGCGCAAGCATCGAAACTCTCTCCATTTTTTCCAAGGACTTCCCAGTTTAAACAGAAATAATTACTGCCAGCGGTTCGGGATGATTTGTTTTCATTTGTTGCCAAAAATAGGTACACCTACGCATTTTGAGCCATTTATAGATACACATTTCGTAATACATACCGGAAACAGCTTACTGCTGTACTATTGATATGTGCGATCGAGTACTTGCAGTCTGCCTGATAATCAGTATGTTCATGTATACTACGGATGTATGATTCACGTACGAATGTTGTAGGAGAATTTCGTATTGGTTGAAGATGTTGACGTGGTATGTTCTGAGTATATTACCCCGGTAGAAACATGCCTGCGACGGTGTGTTTGGTTCTGGATGAATCCCGATGGGATTCACTACGACAACTTCTTCTCTTTTACTTATTCAACTTATTTGATTATGTATACAACGTATATTTTTCCTTCTTCTACTAGATAACAAGGGCGACGGCGGGCGAGCGACCGAGCGAGCGGCGGCGGCGGGCGATCGACGAGGGCGGCGCAAGGCCGCCACGGTCGACCGAGCGGCGGCGGGCGGGACGGCGCTGCGCTGCCTGCTAGGGGTGTGAATTGTGCCTTTTTCGTGACTGCTATGTGTGGTAGTACAACAACAGCAGTAGTAGTAGTACCTTCGATCTTTATATAAATAGAGAGAGTATGAAAGAGAAAGCACAGCAAGCACGGGCGTCAATCAAGTTGTACAAAAATCCACAAAACTGAGAAAGACGTACATTACGTACTCGTACTCGAACAAAACGACTCCCCGCCCACCCGCGATCACCTCGCCATCGATTCGGTCCGGGTCGAGCTCTACTGCCTCTCTGCCCCAGTGAGCCCCGTGGCCCACCTCGCGTGAAGCCCGGTACTCACAGTGGCTCTCGTTCGCCCGCTCGAGGTGCTGATGCCTCTGTAAAAATATGTTTGTTCGATAAATAAACACCGCTTGAACTTGGCTTAAATGTTCTTTTATTACAGACAAAACGATCATTATAATGTCGGACATACTGGATTCATTGCAGCAGCAGCAACAGCAAGGACCTTCATGCTCCCCTCGTGTCTCGATGGAACGCCACGCCTAGCCACGAAAAAGCGACCGCGCTCCTTCTGACCCCACCTCTACTGGCCAGCGCCCTCCCATACCCGCGATAGTGCCGGGCTCGCACGCGCTGTCGTGCTCACTGGGTACACGCAGGAACCCGAAACCGGAAGAAAAGGGAAACATGATCTCGCCGACAAAGTAAAAACTGGTACCATAGGAAACAGGAAGCAGCAAGTAACGAAAATAGGAGAAAACAAAGAAAGCCAAGAACCTCCGGAAGGCAAGGTAACTTCTGCTTCGGCAATTAGAGGCTGAGAGTGGCTGTGAGGTGCCAAGATATGCCGAGGAAAGCTTCCGAACCAAAGAAGATAAAGCTATGTATGGCTATTATCACTACTGTAAGTCGCGCCGGTGGGGTTCGATGCGCCGCCGAGGAGGTGCTATGGCACGCTCTGCGCAGCTTTGCGTAGTGGGAGAAGCTCCGACTGCTCACCTGAGAAAGTACTCGTATCATTCATCCTATTTACGGACTTCAACGCGACATCTCTAATCCATGGCTGCTCTAATTGTATTCAAACAGTGATGTACCAGCAGCAGCTGCAGCAGCACTACGCGAGGTTGCCGATGATCTAAACTGTATGCCGAGCTTCCACGTTGGGAGAGTGGGGTATAGAACGGGCTTCAAGCGTATAGCACTCGATCGCAGTGGCACGTGTGGACTGTATCAAATATACAGTAGAGCCCACAGCAGCAGCGCATTGCCCAAGTTGGAGCTGCTGATTCTGCCCCTCTGCTGCTGTGTTCTGTTGTTGCTCTTGCTGGGTCTGGTGCTGCTGCTAACCGTGCTTCCGATGGCTACGTGGTTGGGATGGCCGCGGCAGTATTGCCGTTTTCTCAGTCATTGGCGCCGCCTTCTGTTTGCTGTTGCTACAAGTACACATTTATTTAGGGTATGTTCGGTAAGGGTAAGTACCGAAGTATACCGGGGGTATTTTCTCGGTAAATACCGGTACCTGACACTCGGTAAGTTCGGTATTTTTCCAATACCGGTACCCGACACTTCGGTAAGTTCGGTATTTTTCGAATACCGGTACCCGACACTTCGGTAAGTAAGTTCGGTATTTTTGCAATATGATACCGGTACCCGACACTTCGGTAAGTTCGGTAATTGTTCAATACCGGTACCCGACACCTCAGTAAGTTCGGTATTTTTCCAATACCGGTACCTGACACTTGGGCAAGTTCGGTACGCTCACGTAAACGTACCCCGGGTACCGGTATACCCTCGTCCATAATACCGCGGGTACCGGTATTTTCTCGGTAGCGTGCTTAATACCCTACCGAACACTTCGGTAAGTTCGTTAATCTTTCAATACCGGTACCCGACACTTCGGTAAGTTCGGTATTTTTTTATTACCGGTACCGGACACTTCGGTAAGTTCGGTACTTTTGCAATACCGGTACCCGACACTTCGGTAAGTTCGGTACGCGCAAATATACCTCCGGTACCGGGATACCCTACCGAACTTGCCTTGCAAAATTGGTTTCCGGAAAACCCAGGCACTATTGGAGATCGTGTCGAAAACTGCGTCGGCCGAATGATTAGGATTTCTGACCTAAACCCGCAGGGTAAGCAGTTTTGGACGATCTACGAAGAAAGCGCTGATCTCGCTTCCATCTCAATCTCAATCTCGATTATCACAACAATTCGTCATGCAATTACAATTGGACGCGTTTCGTACACGATGCACATGTTTAAGCTAACGAATACGTCGGTATCACCTCGAAGCGACAGGACCAGCGCGTACACGCTCAAAACTTCCAAGATGCCCCATCCCACCGGAATATCCAACGCGCACACTCACGGTTCGGCGCGATACACCTCTTACCGCGGTATTCAGCAGCAATGGCCATGATTGCCAGCCGACTTTGATAGTTGTACAAATATGGTGAAATCCAAGGAAAATCGACTTTCTTAAATGCATGCATTGCCTTTTTGACGATAATTATTTCCAAATGGTATTGCCTTTCCGATGACATTGAAAATCGAAATTAGTTTTACTGCTGTTTTAAGTGTTGTAATTCCCCCACAGTAAACATTTAGTATTGGAACATAAATTGATTGCAGATGTCGAACTACGTGGAAGATTGAACGAAGGAATCATTCATAAGCAAAACAAAGCACAACCAGTACTTTAATCCTCGACATTCTCCAAAACAGAGTATACATGCAAATGGGTATTGCGGGGCCAGGCGCATTGCCCATAAATCCCGATTATATTTGACCTTCGACATCTTCGAACTGCTAGAGCTGAATACGATGACTGTTTTATGTGTCAAGAATTTCACCATTTCAGAGTGTAAAGTTCATTTGTTATAGAAATTAATATATTACAAGATAAAACCCATTTTTTCCTTACAGTAGTATCGCTCTCATCGAAAAGGCAACTCCAACCCTTCGAATATAATATATGGTGCAGTGATGGCGTGGAATCAGGGTGACCGTTGCGTCCTAGCAACCCATAACTGGGCGCCTAGAGTGCCCCTGAAGGCGCCAGACCGAGATGCGATCAGACCAGCGTAGGGCAAGTGTCCCGAGGTGCAGCAGAGCGCTTAGAAGCAGAGTCTTTCGAGCAAGCGTGTGTGCTTATGTTATAGAATAGCCTGCTCTCGCGCTTCAAACCCAGCGCGTGAGTAGACCGTTGTAGAGTCATATTCAATTACTATCTACCCCTAAACGTGAAAAACGAAGTTGTTAACGATTGTAACTTTTGTTCTGATCCCTGTATTCGGATTTCACCTGCTGCTTCCACCCAGGGCGGAACGACCACATATGAGGTTGCGGCCGATGTCGCCATGGCAGATGATGGCTCAGCCGTGTTGTCAGGCAGGTCACGAGGAAATTTCACGGGGGTCGACGCCAGCTCCTCAAGTTCTTCTTCTCCCACTCTCGAATACATGTTCACTGCGATCAAGCTTGATTCTGAAGGGGCCGAAGTGTGGAGGTGGCAGGTGAGGCCGTGGAGTTTGAGCATTGTCATCATACACACGCAGATGTTGCCCTTCTCATATTTTTAATTGTTATCGGGAAACGTTGTGGCCGCTCCTGCGTGTCGGTTTGATTATAGCTGGCGTGCGTTGTACCATAACCCTCGCCGGTATGGCGATTAAGTGTACACGGGTTTTTCTGAGCGGGATAAGCGAGACACGCAGGTGGACGGGAAAAATTCGAATACGGCTTGTGATGCAGCTGCTAAAGTGCGTCAGGCAGTCGACTGGGGGCAAGCACTGTCCGTTAGGTTCGGACGACTGGCCGCACGGCAATCCTCCTCGCAGATGGAAACTGTATATGTTGAAGATAATCATCTGTGTAACACGGTATACATAAGACCAACGAGAATATGAGACGCCGATACCATCTGTACATTGGAATACTATACGGAATGAAATGCTCGTAACGCGCGCGTCAGCAAAGGTATTGGCTGCTTGTATTTACTGACTATTAAACAGGGACTAGATACGTCGCACTGTGACAATCGTAAGGTCCATCACACAATTTCACTTCTAGTATTCACTTCTATGTAAGTGAAAGTTTGCTCCCGTGGAAGCAACTGTTTGCTTCGACGAAACTACATTTCGCTTCTATTGAAGTTTTTCTACTTCTACGGGGGTAATGCTTTAATTCCATGGAAGTGATGAATAGTATAGCTGGCGCTAGGAACTCGCGCAGCAGGATATTAGGAACTGTCGTCAACTTGTGTGCATTGGTGGGGGGAAAAACCAGAAAAATCAGGGAAATCGTAGACGACGTGCCCCGAGTACCCCCTCTGCTCTCCCCTCAGGCAGTAAACACGCATGATGGCGCAGGTTATGGCAATAAGCATCTGCTCCACTTGCGTGAGGCCCTGGAGTTCTGGTGAAACATCCTCCGGGTCCATGTCATTGGCGTTGAGGAACGCCTTTAGCACTCTTCTATTTCGCTGGCAGCCTTAACAGCTGCCCGATAAAAAGCAATACACAGGAGCATAAGCAGTTCAAATTCAATGTTACTGTGTAGTTACTATCAAAACACCAGACGTATGTACGTCACATGTTGGTATATACGTCCACTATGAATATAAACAAAACTGGACTTGAAGCAGAGAGGGCGAGTAGGGCAACGAGTAACGAGTGTGGTTTAAACGTTTTTACACGAGTGTCCCGGGTTCGATTCTTTATTGATCACGTCTTTTCATCCGTAAACGTTACAGTACATCTTCTATAGAAATAAAAAAGAAACTGTTATTCACACAACTTGTACGAGTAGAGGAACAGGTGGTATAGAGACTTGCCAACACAAGGGTTCGGCGTAGAGGTGAGCACCGGTTTAAAAAACCCGGTTTAAATCGGTTTCTGGAAACCCAGTAGGCGTGTACGAATTGACGTTTTTGTTTTTTAACGCGTTGTTTTCGCCGGTTTAAACCGGTTAATCGAAAACCGGATAAATACCGGATAAAACCGGAAAGCCGGTTTAAACGGGTAGCACCGGACGAATTCTTCACTGATTATCTACCAATTAAAACCATAACCAGGACTAATAATAGGATACACACAACAGTATTATAAAACCTGGTATATGGTATCATGCAGGCATATAACTAAGTGTGTACATCAACCTGTCCTAAACAGCTGATTCTCTGCTGACGTGTTATATAATAGTTGTCATATCTCGAAACGTATATCGTTCCAAGGTATACAAAACTTGCACGTACAACATCGGTAACATAAACGATTTTCACTTTTTTTATCTTTTCGAAGACAAATGTTGATTTTAATCTGGAAACAAACTATGTTGAAATTAGTGTGTGTGTATATTTTGACGTGATATTAGTGTAGTTAGACCGCGCGCAGGAAATCCCTCGGAATACGCTGATATGCAGGGCATGTCATAGGAAAAAATACAGGAAATCCGTAATCGCGATCGAAGCCCTATCAATAGTAACCGGTAGGTATATAATACCTGTGCACCGGCAATGTCTTCTTCACAACAATGTTTTATACTTTGAAGTCACGTCACCCCGTGCGCTGTGGCTGTGACTCGGAATCCACATATAAAGAGGGTGCTTCTAGTTCCGCGGACGTTTTTTTTCTTGCATGGAATTTAATGTACTTCCATGAACATTCAAAGGGAAGTGAACATTTCCCAATGAAGAAATTTTCCTTTGAAAGAGGGCCTCCGGCCACGAGATAGGTCTACTGTGGTTCCGTGATCTGCGCTACGCGGTTTTTAATATTCCATTTTGAGATGGGCCCACCTTGGGTGGAGGGGTGTACCAATGGGATCAGGGGGTGAGTTCGTGGAAGCTTCCCTCACTTTCATCTTTTTTCTGATATGGAAGTAAAACAACTTGCATGGAAGTTGAAGGCTACTTTCATGGAAGTAGAACACTTTCATGGAAGCTGAAGCTGCTTCCATGGACGTAAATGCAACTTGCCATTGAATTCCCAATGGAGTAAACAAAACTTCCATGGGAGTAAATGAAATTGCCATGGAAGTGGAATTTAATTCTGCATGAGTTTAACAACGTTCCTTGGAAAGTTCGTTCCAAATAAACTCAAGAGATACATATTGTGAGAGATAGCAAGAGTACCGTACTGGGGGCGGACCTTCGAGCCCAACACGTTATAGCTGACAGGCATCCCTAGAGAAAGGGCTGTCGAGTACCCCGGGGAGAACATTCGTGTCACAAGCAGTGCCAGTGTTTTTTGTGTAGAGTGCACTTCTGCTGGGACGCGATACGTATGTCTCCGTGATCCGGTGCAAAGGCCGTGGTGGAAGAGGGCATCGATTTCAGTCGTATCCTAATATCAGGGCTCCTTCGTTGCTTGCGGTTGAAAGTACGTGCTTCTGTCTCTGCTTCCGGAATGATACCCCTATTTTCTTGCTAATGTATCAACTGCCGTGACTCTAGCTGTTTGTGCAGCCGCCGGCATCACCGAAGTCCACCACGTTAGACTCCGGCCTTCGTTGCTGCGATTATATTGCTGCTGTTGTTGCCGAAGCCGCACTTTGTTTTTCTATTCTCATCAAACCCTCACCAGCCTCTATTCAGCATGCCGTGATAACTATGATGACGTAACCCACCTATGTGTGCTCCTAAACTCACAGGCACAACACAAACCTCATACATCTTGCATATGTGTATTGCAGTACGTGGTCGATCCCGCCAGTTTCCCCCCCCGTTTGTCGGACCTTGTCTCGCGCCACTAGGTCTTCCTGCACAGCTGTCCGCGCCTCGCTCTCGCGTTCACAGTCGTGTATAGTTCTCTCAGTTAGCTATCGTAGCAGCTGCTTCTCTGTCGCCAAAGTACCCTATTTGCTCGGCATTTGTCCCGCTCTATTCTTCGTTCATGAAGCGGCCGTCAAATAAACCCGGGGTCGTTATTAAGCATGCCTTTTGTGTGAGTATCATACTGCTGGTGTGACACGTTAGTGCTAGCTGCGTCGCTTGCCGCTATGGCGTAGAACAATAAGATGTTGGAGTGAGCCGTATACTGACCCACATTCGACATTTATCACGGGCAGTGTAATTAACACGGGCAAAGCAATTTTGTGTCGAAGTTATCACCGAATGCGGCAAGGTAGGCCAGCCCTCGTTTGATGCAAGACTGCACCTCGGGACGAGTCACTCAGAACAACAACCCCTCAACACATGACAAAAGCCCAACCCCCTGTTAGGCCACTGTCGACTATCGGAGTGTCCCGAAAATTGTTTTTTTTGTGATAAGCCTACGTAGACATTTAGTATGGCAGCAAGGTGAGGCGTACACCAGTACATATCTTAATCGGGGCTTTTGGCAATATGTACAGCTCGTCATGGTTAGAAACCTGATGGCCGTTAGGCGTCCCTCTTATATAGCCCGGCTCGCTCCTTGTATGGCCCGGACAGTGCTGGGTTCAACCGCCAATACTGGCACAGGCGTCCATACGGTGATTTCCTGTCTACTTATTAGTTGTGTTGTTGCAAATTCCTTGCATACATAGTCGAATTTTACTTATGGCCGCCTCATGGACGCTTTCGTCGACGCTTTGGTTTCTTGTTCGGTATATTAGGACGGGCCGAGGACAGAGGACACAGAACTGAGAGCAACTATCATAACTGAGGATGGGACGGTCGTCCTGGTGGGTCACACCGATGGAATCTGGAGCGGGTCAGCCAGTGCGGGTGGAATGGACTTTGCTGCTGTCAAGCTAGATGCAGACGGCAATGAGCTCTGCCGGTGGCAGGTACGGGGAGCAGCGGTATATCACCGAGGACATATAGATCATCCCAACCGAGAAAGCTGCTGCAGGCTTCACAGGCTTGAAGGCTTGCTTGTTTACTTGGTAGTGGACAGGTTTTCCACTTAAAAATATAGTATAGCTGTCGCTAGGAACTCGCGCAGCATGACATTAGTACGTCTTTTGCATTTGTTACGTTGTACCGTGTTACTAGTTTTGGTGTTTCTGATAAAACGCGCTTTGTTTTTTTTTTGTCGCGTCCTATTCACCCGTATGTGTTTCAGTTTACTGTGGCCGCTACTTTTTTCGTCCTTCTGGACAGGGCTCTTTTCGACCTTGTCGCGTCTTCGCTATTTTCCATGTTGTCGTTACTTTCAGGTTAGTCGTTGCTTTCTTTCTTTTTCGTTTCTTTTTTAGAATAGTCGTTGCTTTCTTTGTCTTTTTGTTTCCATTTCAGCTTCCGGTTGGTGTCAATTATGCACGCTTTAACGGGTGAACTCGTGCACCGGGTAAGTTTGGATGAAGAGAGGGTGGGGTTTACCATGAGGTGATGGAGAAGATGATGGTCCAGGTGTATATTGTGAACCACTATAGAGACGAAGTGAACAGAGGGGGCTTCAACCCTCATTCCCAGGATTCCAATAAAGGTATCCAGATGATACTCTTACTAAAACCCATCCGGGAAAACGAAACTCTGCCGCATTTTCCAGTTACACAAATCACACGTAAGTATTCCCACGATCAGACACATCAGACGCGGGTGCGCCGTATGACAAATATTTATGACCAACAATCTCGCTAGTCGCAGCACACTGTCATAATAGTAATGTCCATATGCCGTACTCCAAGTAGGTCCATCATCAATCATCACATAAATCCTCTTGTCGTGACACTACAAGATAGTAGTGCTGTGGTGCTATATTACTCCACACACATCAATTTCTAAAACCCACTATAGGACTGAACAGCTGCCTTACTGCTGTGAACACCAAGCTCATCCAAAATATAAATAAAACTCAACCAAACTCGTACCGAACACTCGAAATCGACTCCGAACAATCCAAAATTTGTCTAGAAAAACCCAAACTCAACTCCGGAAAATCCGAACATCAGTGCTGACAAACCTAAACTTAACTCCGAAAAGCCCGATATACATTTAAAAAAACTCCAAAACCAGTGCCGAAAAACCCAAACATTACTCCGAAAAAATATTAAATGAGTTATCTCTGAAAACCAACAAAGTAGGTGCTGTAGAATACAAAATCAGCAAAACGACACACACAAAATTACCACAAAGACGCAAAAACTGGCCACAAAGACACTCCCCATAGTCCTCATTCGTAATTCCATACCAGTAAGATCACCACCAATTCATCGCAAGGCTATGATGGAATTCGAAACATTCCCGCGATATAGCCTTGGTCAGAAAGTCTTTGTGCTGGGAAGGGCACGGTACGCGAAAAATCGTCATCTCTTCCCTCCCAACCAGTTCCTTGAGGAAGTGGTGTCGCACGTCAATGTGCTTGGAGTTTGTGTTCGTGATAGGGTTCTGCGCAAGCTGCACCGCACCCTGATTATTCTCGAACACCGGTATGCACGGTATGCCCACATCAGGCAACATGAAACGCCAAGCCTGCCTGAAAAACAACACATCCTTAATGACGTCTGCAAGTCCCACGTACTCTGCCTCCGTCGTGTAAAGTGTGACGCATTTCTGAGTCCTGGAAAACCAAGACACGCAAGCACCCCCACGCATTACCAATCCCCCTGCAACTGACCGTCTGTCAGCAGCCTTGCTTGCGAGACGGCGTCAGCTAACACCTGCTAGCTCAGCCCCCCCTCCGTACCTCTCTGAAAAAGTAACTCCAAAATAAATAGTCTTTCACACATACCTTAACATACCAAGTGCTGCCCTCCAGTGCACTTGCATGAGAGCAGCGCAGTACCTAGCCACTGCTCTTACTGCGGTGGAGATGCCTGGCCGAGTCTAAGTTGAAAGCCACATCAGTGAGCCGACCAACTCGCGAGGCGACCAGCTCCCTGGCGCTTCATCCTTGTCAAATTGCGAACGTTTTGTGCCAACAGGAAGCGGAACACTGTAATCAAACTCTGTCCCGTATTTATCCGCCAATTGTTCAACGAATGTTTGCTGGGAAATCTTCAGCACCCCCTTTTCCTAATCTCCCTCGTAGAAACACTCCGAATACCACCGTAACCCTTCCAGGTTTTCCCCCTCATCCATCGAACGAAACACGCATGCATCAGCCAGACACTGCTCAAACCCTGAAGTCGATAAGCACCTAGTAAGGTGAGCATACCACTGCCTCGATGCCTGCTTCAAACCGTACAGGCTCTTGTTCAGTCATACTATCTTCCCCGACTGTCTAATTCACCCCTGAGGCGAACGCATGGATACATTGTTTTCAAGATCGCACTGCACGAAAGCCTGCTCAATATCAAAATGGCATGAGTCAAAATACAGCTCGCACGCCATCGCTGTCAAACACCGTACACTCGAGACCGCAACAGTGGACGCAAACAATTCGCCAAAAACAATGTCAACTCTCTGCTCATCCACCCGCGCTACAAGTCTTGCCTTAGTTTTTGTGGGCCAACCGTATTCATCAGCCTTCCAATGAAAAAACCAACATTGCGTTGATGTCGTTGTCCATTGACTGCTACACCGGCTTAAACGTCCCCGCATCCAACAATCCGTAAACCTTCCACGCCGTCGAATCCTCCCAAAGATGAGCGTGTTCCGACCGCATGGCCTGCTTGTGGCTCTGTGGGACTTTGAGGTCAGCGGCGCAGCAGTGCGGCAAATCCAGAGGCTTGTAGGTCGGTCGCTAACCGCCCAGCGTGGTGTCGATGTCCTCCTGATTGGCAAGCATCGCCACAAATCACTTAGCATCCCCCCGCGCCCCCCCTCCTGGGGTGCCTCCTCGCACCCCCCCTCTGGTGGTGTCCCCTCGCGGCTCCAAAAGAGAATTGACGATCGCGTGCAACCCCCAACACCCGGCGGCTCCTTGCAGCGACTTCCATGGACGTCCTCACGCTTAGACGTTATTGATATCTGCGGTGTTTTGTCCATCATCCTCAGCAGGCCGGCGTTATGGAGAAGACCTTGGTCGCTGCTCACCGACAACGAAGGGGGCGCCGGCGTGCCTGAGAGTTGGACGTCCGGCGTGTCGGAAAACTGGACTGTCTTCAAACGCGTGCGGCCGGAGATGCGCTGCGGCTCCGGCAGAGCGGCGGCAACAGGCTGGAGCGGTAGTGACGTCGGCAGCGGTGGCGGCTGGGACGGCGGTGCCGCCGGCGGTGGTGGCTGGAACGGCGGTGCTGGCGACTGGATCGGCGGTGGCTGAGGAGGAGGAAGTGGCGGTGCCGGCGACTGAGTCGGCGGCGGCGGCGGCGGTACGTAGCTC
Source organism: Saccharina japonica (assembly GCA_008828725.1). Lineage (NCBI taxonomy): Eukaryota > Phaeophyceae > Laminariales > Laminariaceae > Saccharina > Saccharina japonica. Next base: position 22,224 of record MEHQ01000298.1, read on the forward strand.
ATGTTGAACACCGGCATTTCCGGCGCGGCGTCGTACACTGACCCCTCCGCGATCTCCGGCGCCGGCAATGGCACCACGGGCCCACGAGGTACAGTCCACACCCCGTCGCTGGTGTAGCAGACGCCGCCCTTTCAAGCCTTGATATCCGTTACAGCGGATGCGAGATGGTTATGACCGTTGTTTAAAAAGAATCACGGTACTGATTGGACGCCATATTGAGCGCTGCGGTCCACCCGCATCATGCCTTCCTGGACGATGGGCACCACTTGCAGATCCGGCAATCGCGAGAATACAACCTCGTGCAGCGACCGCATCCGGTGTTGGTCTTGGTCGCGAAACCGTTGAAACAGTCCGTAGCCCAAAGGACAGCCTCCAATCACAGGCGGTTGCTGTGCACGCCGATGTTGAGGATCCAGGCGAGGTCGACGCTCGGGAACAGCCGCGAAATCTCGCGAAATGGCCACCCTTCATCGCCCTCCATATTGCGCTCTCGACTGCCGCTTTCTGATGCGGCTTACCCTGGGCCGTACACTCACGGCGGATCCCAGCAGAGTCGCAGAGTTCAACGAAGCTGCGACCAGTAAACTCCCCACCGTTGTCCGTTTGGAGGCATGTTGGTTGCCCCATGGCGTTCATGTCCGTCACGAATTGCTTCACGTACATGGTGGTCTCCGACTTCCTTCTCATGCCGTACGGCCGCATCCATCCCGAGGCGCTGTCGACGAACTTGAAAAGATAAATTGACCCGCCCATGGACGCCTCGTAGGGGCCAGTCAGATCGATAAGCACCGTCTCCATAGGCCTCCCGGCACGCGATGTCGTTCTCCGAGGTACCCCAGCCCGCACGCCCCCCCTCCCCAAACATCTACCACACGACTGTAGAACTCCCGTAAGGGTGATACCATGCTACCGAGCCGTTGCGCTCAACAAACGTTCGTTTACGTGGCCGGATGAGACGTGAAAGTGGTTAATATCCAGGGACTTGGAGGATTTCCCAACAGTGAATGGACGCCTACTCGGAGCAAGCACAGCTGCAGCAGTCATGCCTACGTTCTCAATTTTGAGGCCATTGCAATCAGACTCTGCAAGTGCTTGAGCTGCCGCAGCACAAAGGGGGGTCGGAAACGAATTCCGTGTACACACTGTCATCTTGACCACCATTCAGCCTAATATCCGTAAGCACACTCATATAAATTTGGTGCACGCCGGGAGCAGCAATGAGTGGGCAATGAGTGGTTCAAATTTTGCGACTCCATGCGCTACTCCGGGATGCGACACCAATGGTTGTACACCTGGTCCACCTGGAATCGGGGGGGGGGTGTATTCATATTGTGCACGCCCGTAGTCGTATGATCATAGAGCCTGGCATCCCTACAATGCCGGGACGGGGCACGTTGGGTTTTCACCAGCCAGGCAGAGATTGCTCTCACCGAGCGCAAAGCGCCGTGAGGTATTGGGTGAGTCGCATGGAGGGTGAGCTGCATCCTCCTAAGAACCGGCTCTGAGACGGACTTGCGTATGGACGATAGCCTCCAATGAGTGTATTTAAATTCTGGTGTGGCCCAGAGACAGCAATGGGTATTACTATGTATCTGCCTCCTGGGTGCCTTACCATATACACACTGCATGATACGATCATTCCCCTTGTGCGGAGTTGGGGTTCTCCACCCCGCACAAACGATCTAACGAGACCGCCAGCCATGGTCACCGCCGAAAAACAAACAAAAACGGTATCCTGGTTGTCTAGCTCACACATCGAGCAGCGTGTTTTACAGCGTGGTTGCTAACCGACGGCAACCCAACCTATAAATATATTATATATCCATTGGGCGGGGGGGAGGGGGGGGGGGCGCGGGCAGCGTGGTTGCTAACCGACGGCAACCCAACCTATAAATATATTATATATCCATTGGGCGGGGGGGGGGGGGGGGGGGCGCAGGTACTATACCGCTAGCGGTGGGGAGACTTGAATTCCCCGACCTTCCGCAGTGGAATTCAAGAGCACACTGGAAACTCGAACCGTGAGGTACTACGCCGTTGCAGGCAGGCGGGAAACCAGCATCCACTGTCACTACTCCTGCTACGCTGTCGTAGGAAAGGCGGTGGGATTCAAGCAAATACTGGAAACTCGAACCGTGAGGTTCTACGCCGTTACAGGCGGGCGGGAAACTATCGTCCACCGTCACGATCCCTGCTACACTGCTGGGATGTGAAAGGGGGTGGTATTCAAGTACCTGGGGCCCTGCCCCATCTACGTCAAACGGGGGAGGGGTTGACGGGGCTGTAACAAGCAGAACACTAGACAAGGCAGGCATAGCAGTAAGTCCTGCAGTGGGGGTTGGGGCCATTCTTGCTGCATAGAAGGACGATCCGATCTCGTCACGGGGGAAGGTCGGGCGGTTATTAAATAAGTGCACACATATCGCGGTCCATAGTCATATTTTGCCGCGCTTGCGCCTGGTGGAGAGAAAATTGGTTGAACCCAATACGCTCCGTCACGAACACTCCCGTCAATGTTATATTGAAACCAGTTTTCGAATGCATGTTTAGGTTGAGACTATTTACTCCTGCCACCCTCATGCCCTTACCGTCACCAATCTAAACCCTTTCCTTACCAGGGGAATTTCTACCCAGTCCTAGACGTTACAAGCGTCGCTGGTAACATGGTTTGTGGATCCGTTATCAGAAAGTCAATGCTCACTACCTGATGATCGTTTGATACACTCCCAAATAGTCTCACTATCCTCCTGGCTTGCAGGCACCATACCACTCACTCTTACTACATCAATACTCAAATCCGATTCGCCTAGGGGCACTGAACGTGCCATTAGTAGATGCAGAGCGCTCCGGGCAGAGGTAGATGCCCCGGGAGAAGACGCAAAGGAAGAGGGCAGAACATGGCTTGGATGATGCCGGAGGTGCTCGGACGACGGCGATTGCTGATACTCCAGCGGCGGCGGTGGATGCTACTGCGGTGCAGGCGGTGGCTGGTACTGCTGCGTAGGCGGTGACTGGTACTGCTGCGCAGGCGGTGATTGGTACTGTTGCACAGGCGGCGGTGGGCACTGGTGGGGAGGTGGCGGCTGGTACTGCTGCAGGAGCGGCGGCTGGTACTCCAGTGGGTTCTCCTCCTCCTGGTAAAAGTACTCCCCGTAGTCGTCTTCGTTGTAGCTGCCTCCCCCAGCGGCGGCAACGTCAGGACCATGAGCCCTCGGATCGTCATCATAGGCGGCCATGGCAACGGGGGTGGCGGCAGCGACGGCGGTAGTGCCTTTAATTGTTTGTTGACGGTACGAGTGCGGCAACGGCTGGTGTCGACCTGGTGCCCCATATGGGGGGCGGGGGGCTCTACACGAAGCAGAACCCGCCGGGCGAGGTGGTGTGGTTCCGTAGCCGCCGGGGGGGGGGAGGTTGCCCCTCCCCCTTCCCCCAACTGCTAGCGCACGACCACCCCCATACCTCAACCCCCCCCCCCTGGGCGAGGTGGCGCGGTTCCGTAGCCGCCGGGGGTGGGGGGTTGCCTCTCCCCCTACCCCCAACTGCTTGCGCACGACCACCCCCATACCTTCCTCAGCATCCCCTGCCGCAAGGTCCTCTGCCTCGATGGCCCCACTGCTGTGATGCCCTGCTCCAACCACCACTACCCCGACCGCTGGGGTGCGACGGCCGCTTCTGCGGCTGCTGCTGTTGTTTCTGCTGCTGTTGCTGCGGCTGCTGCTGGTGCGACTTATGTTGCGGCTGTTGCTGGTACGGCTGCCGCTGCTGCTGCTGATGCTGCTGGTACCAATGCTGCTGCTGCTGATGCTAATGCGGGTACGGCTGCTGTTGCTGCTCCTGTTGCTGTTGGTGTCCACCCCGGGGATCGCTCCTCCGGTTCCTTCCGCATCTGCCTCGGTCACCTCTCCCGCCATGCCGAGCACGCCCACCGCTCGGACCTTCGTCGGCAGCAACGAGAGCGTGCCCTGTCCCGCCCCTCTGCTCCTCCTCCGTCGACATCTCCATCTCCCTTTTCGCGTTGAGCACCACACCTTCAAGGGCTTGGTACGTCATGTCTGAATTGGCGAGCAAAATGCTAGTTTGTACTACAAAAGCAGGGGAAAGGTTACGCGTAATATGTTGGTTAGCGTCGATATCAGGGAAACGTTTACTGAGTTTGGTGCTGAGCACACAACCCCTCGAACAAAACTCGTTGGGGCTTTCCGCGTCCTTCATCCTAAGGCCGTACCATGCTTGAGTAAGTCTAGCCTTTTCTGATGCAGCCTGAGGTGCGCAGTGCTTCAAAAAAGCAGACCACCCCTCACTCTTGCTACCCGTTGCTGTTACTAGTTCTGGAAGTGCTCTGTGTGAGATGCTATTTACCAGTATACTCCAAGCCGTTGACGCCTGATTCACCTTGTCCCTGCCAAACTCTGCTACCAATGCCGCTTGGCTCGACTCCTTCAGTCTTACCTTGATTAGTACCTTACTCCCCACTGCCTTTTGGCAACCCGTCTCCCAAAAATACGAATTCATCTTCGTCACAAACACCATCACTCTCTGCTGAATGTCCTCTCCCGGCTTAAAGCAACCATCGAAACGCGGAGGCCTAGTACCGCTATGACTAATAAAAGACGCAACACGCATGCCTGTAAAGAGGACGCGGCCTGTTGCTATTGCTGGAATACCTCTTGGGCTGCTTTTCTCGTCATCGCTAGCACTGGGTCCGCGGTGGTAGAGTTGTCGCTGCTCCTAGGCTCTTTGTCCTGGGCTTGCGTACGCTCCTTCCTTCCTGCTCCCTCTAGAACACCCGTGACTGCTGCTTGCTCCTTGGCTTTCAGCTGCTGGGCTACGTATTCTTCGATAGCTTCTTGTTGCTCCTCGATGGTGAGCATGGCAAAAGATGACAAATCCATGGTGCTGCACCCTATGCCTGAGTTCCCGTGGCTATATGCAGGCCGCTAGCGTAACGAGTCAGCTCGTGCACCGGATGCGTTTAAATGTAGAGAGGGTGGGGCTTGCCATGAGGGGGTAGAGAAGATGATGGACCACGTTTATATTATAAACCACCAAAGAGAAGAAGTGAACGGAGGGGGCTTCACCCCTCCGCCCCAGGATCCCAATTAAGGTATCCAGATTATACCTTTACCAAAACTCATCCAGGAAAACCAAAATCCCGCCGCGTTTTCCAGTTACACGAATCACACGTACGTATTCGCACGATCGAACAAATCAGACATGGGTGCGACTTATGACGAACATTCATGACCAACACGCCTCCCGTGCTTCCACGCTTTCTTCATTATTGTGGAGGCTTGTCTCTGGTTTGTTTGGGGGTTGTCTTTTCCAGCTGTATCCTGCACTCAATTCACGCATGTTGACCTTTTCCTCGTTGCACTTTAAATCGTTTCTTCTTCGGTAATTTACACACATTTTGCCTTTTTCATCGGCTGCTTTGCTTCTTGCGCATTTTGCGATAGATTTCGCATGAACACCGTGGCCAATAGCCAACGACGATTGTTGTTTCGGTTTGTCAAATTGCGTGGGGCGTCTGATGACGAATTACAGGCTGAAACGCACGGCTTCCTGGCGACTCAACTACCTATATCACCCACGGAGTCTGAGCAGTGTCACCGTTTTTCTTCGTTCATTTACACACTTTTTGCCGTTTCTTCGGTCGTTTTCAATAACTCTACGCCTTCCTTTGTACGGTCGTTACGCTGTTTTCCTTTCTTTCATACCTTCATCTCACTAATCGTCCGCTATCCGTCGTTCATCGACTGTCCGTTTGCCCTCATCTACTATTTCTCCGTTCATCCTGCTTATCATTGAATTGTCCGGTTTTGTCTTGGTCGGTCTTTTTTTCGCCCGACCGGTATTCGTTAGCGAGCGATTTGCCCTTTCTTCCTCTCCTACATCGTCGCCACCCCAATTATTTTTTGCCGGTGTCCATTATACCTCTTCTTGCTGTTTTCTTTTGTATACTATGAAAACGGGCCTGGAGACTAGCAACGCGAAGGATACTCATTCGCATGCGTTCCTAACCCAATAACGAGAGACTTGTGGTCAAAATTATAAACCCACATCTGCTCGTATACCTCCAGTATAACGGCGCTAGATTTCCTGTCTTTTGTTTCGATTCAAGGGGGTTTCGTTGTGAAATTTTCCTAGCAGCTGTCCTAAAGTATTCAATCAAAACACGACTGCCCAAGGTGTCGTGCGTGTAGTCACATATTTTTGTACAAGTGAAATGCGTCCTACGTAATCACAAGAGCATCATGGCGATCCCCGTCGAATGTCGGTTGGACCTCCACCGGCCTGGAAAATGCCTAGACTACGAGACGCATAGGCACAGGATACGACAAACAACGTGATACCTACGGTACCTTCTGTGGGCATCATCTCAAAACATTCTAGCAAATACATTTACCCCTTGTACAAAACTATATAAGCCAAACTCGTCTGGGAAACGTGTCGTAGATACATGATATCGACCTGTTGGCCTCGGGGGCACTCAGGGGAGTCGCATGCCAGGATCTTCCATGTGGTATGTAGGCAACGCACGACCGATGTATCGCGCAACTTGCTATGACTAAGATGTCAGTGTTGACCGATCACACTGCCTCACAGCTGACACTATATATGTGGTGGATATCGCATCGAACGTTTCGATACACCGTCAAAATAAACACGATAGGATAATATCGTTTCCAAGAATCCGATTCTTCGATTTTAGTTGGACAATTCCATTCCGTATATATTAACGATAGGATGGAAGGACGAAAACGCCAAACGCCTGCGGGGTGGATATGGACCAGAGTAGCAGCAACCACCAGCGAGCCACAAGCCACAATTGTCATGCAGCACCCAGCATGATGAAGGGGGGACGTTCCCACTGCGACAAGCGTTGTCCTATACACCAAAGGGGGCGGTGACGAACCCCCATGGCCGAGGAAGACCGTAGGGGAAGCGGCGACGACGTCCCAGAGAGGAGCGAGGACGTCGTACGCCTGCCTACCGGACGTCCCAAGTATAGCAGACGATCAGTAGTCTGAACGCAGCGGACCCCGACCGCATGCACATTTCACAAAGGTAGTCTAGGTGCCGCAGCGAACGAAGTCGCCCCCCCCCCCGGCTGCCCGCAGATGCGCCACCAGCGAGGTGTGGACGTAAACGCTAACAACGCCATCCCCTGCAAGGACGCTGTCGTCAACACTCGCATTTTCCTCTCCTGCACCATTGCACATCAAGCGCTTGGCACGAGCTCTCCCGTGACGCGGATATCGTATTATCTTCCCGTTTCCCTCCATGACGTGAAAAGTTTAAATGTCCGCCTTCAAGACATGGCTCTTCCCGGTCAAACGTTTATGTCTGCTCAGCTAATTACGGCGACGGTTATCCTGATTGTTGCTTTCGGGAACGTAGGGGGGAACTGACCCTGAGGTCATAATTCTGTACCAACTTCTACTGTACGTGGATGTGGGAACATTCATTCTAGCCCCACTCCTCGTACTGTTGGCGCGAGCAAGATGTACTCATCCGTTCGTACTCCAATGATCTATATTTGTACCGTAGGCGTTATCTGGAGGATACGGCGAGATCCATCTGTGTGCACTCCATTCAGTTCAACTTTTTCTGAAGCCGATGGCGGGATACAACCGCCCTAGGCAACGCCATTCGTACATATTTGAGTGGGTAGAGGCGGGACAGGGGAGGATACTGGCGGGGTTACTGAAGTAACTGCAGCTATAGCAGTTTCACCGGGTTTGAGGAGGAAAGCCTGGTAGCACGTAGAGGGGAGCCTTTGGTACCATGGGGGGAAACGATGTTGCCGACCAAGAGGTGCCCTCCTGTGGAATATACTGTGGCTGAATGCTTGGCCTATACTTCGTGCAGCGATAAGGGTTTGCTGGCAAGTCCGTCCAGTGCGTATCCTCTTGCCAACCGAACACGCACCCACGTCGGTATCACATTACAACTTCAGTTTCGACGTCCTCACCAAAATATCCCTCGTGACTGGGCTGTCACCAATTGTGACGCACTTCATATTCTAAAGAGAGCGCCTTGCGATGGAACACGTTTGTAGCATCTCGTGTCATGTGAATGTTCAGTCCGCCACCACATGTCCATATCTTTATATCAGAGGTTGCTAGAGATAACTGGCCCAATAAAAGCGTTTTCAGACTTGCCCGGAAAAAACAACACTTCCGTCCGCAGGTTCGGTGCGGTTTGGTCTTTACATGTCTACTACGGCCAGGCTCGCCCCAGCCCGGTTGCCACTGCTGTTGAGCATTAGCAATTATGGTCGCCCCATGCTGCAGCCGCTGCTCTTGCTGCTGCTCCTGCTGATACGCCTGGTGCAGATACAGCTTCTGATTGTTGTTCCGCTGCACGTACTACTTCTGCTGCTGCTAATCATGCTGCAAGTACGGCTGCTGCAAGTACTGCTGCTGCAGGTGCTGCTACTGTTGCCGCCGATAACACTACTCGTGGATGTTGACGATGATGAGGGTATGCTGCTGTGGGTATTGCAGGTGTAGGTACGGCTGATGCAGTTGTTGCTGATGACGATGATGCTGCTGATGCTACAGGTGCTGCTGTTGGTGCTGATGATGATACTGATGATTATGATGAGGATAACACTGCTGCTGCTGTTGTTGCTTGGGACCAAATCCACCGTCCTCCCACCCTTCATTTCCGTGTCATCCCCGGCCCCTGCCCCCACCGCCACCAACTCTCATCATGCACTCACCGCTCGCGAATTACTCGTGTGCATTGGCCCTTTGCTCTACCTTTCCTTTCTCATCGGCTCTCTTTCGTACAATGACTACAACACGATACGCTCATGGTCTGGGCGATACGGCAAGTTTCGTGAAGTTGGCACCGTTGATGACGAAGTCCCTCCGACGGATACTCTACACGTCTTCGGCCGCAGGTGCTCCTTAAACCTACTGAGAGTTTCTTACCAGGTACTCGACATCGGGTGCAGCGACAACGAGAGTCACAGGGTATTTCTCTGCCTCCGCATTTTAGCCTCTCAGGAGACGTTCGCTCATTTTCCTCTGCTCCTCCTTCGTCAATTGCAGCGATGGGGAGTTCTCGCCCAACTTACCTTTAATATTTTCCTGCCTTTGTGCGAGATGGGGATCGCTCTAACCCCCCCCTTAGCCTATAGCGTCTCGACGGCCACGTGTCAGCGTGATGAAGGCTGTGGAGGGTGACAGGGCTCACGCAGTCAAGCTAGATACACCGAATGCACGATGAAGGTCAGAAGGACTCTCGCGTTGAATCGTATCGAGCACTGAAGGTGTTCACCTCGGACTCCAGCGTCAGCCACGCTGAAAGTTACATTCACGACCAAACTACCCCCCCGGAAGTAACAAGGCCTATGTCATCTACGTATTCCACGTATTCCGCCGCACATGACTGCGCGGAACTCACAGCTGGCATCTGTACTCCGAGCGTTCCGAACAAGGCCTCCGCGAAGCCGGGTGTATCAACTAGGTCGGGGGGCTTACAAGTTAAAATAGCTACAAAGCCATGAACATAGCCACCGAGCCTCTTCCCCTTTGAGTTAGTTGAACCTTTCGTGGTTCTCGATGATGCCACAGTGCTCGAATTTCTTGAGGGGGGTCTTTCGGACTTTCCTTTCTATTGCAGCACTTGTTGAGGGCTTGACAGGGATAGTCGTACTTGTCCATAATGATAAAATGGGCCTAGCCGAGATGGGTTCATGGATGGGCATTTCTGATGGCAGGGTAGGAAGGGTACATTGATTACAGTGTACACTATAGAGTGTATCACGGGATAACCTTGAAGATAACATCAAGTGCCCCCAGAAGAACTATTGAAAAGTATGTGGTCTCTATTCACTCCCGGGCCGATGTACACCCGGGGACCACACGATCGTATGTACCATGAAATAGGGTCGAAACGAACATGGCACAGTGGCATAAATATTTTGATCTACGCACGCGCCAAAATCTCGACTGTCAATTGTCAACTGACAATTCCTGAAATCAGAACCAGATGCGAAATTTATCAAACCCACAACCTAGAGTACCGAAATAGCAAGGAAAGGTACAGTATTTTCATAAAGAGAACCTCGAGCACAAACATATTCATCCAAGAATACACTACTTAGCATATAGTGTGTAGTGTATATCCCAAGATCAAGGCCTCAAGTACCAACACATAAAACCCGGCAACGCAGGTGACATGACCCCTTAGTCGGAATAAACCTTCTTTGGTGCCGCTGCTGTGATTTTTTTATTTTACCTATCAAGCTTTTCGTGCGGGGTTACATTAGTACTCATAACGCTACCGCTGCTTCTGCTGCTTCTGCTGCTTCTGCTTCTTCTGCTGTTGCTGCTTCTTGTGCTGCTGCTGCTGCTGCTGCTGCTGCTGCTCTGTTATAAAAAATATGCGCTCTGATGCTGCAGAGGTACTGGGTACGGGGGACGCAAAGCTTTATCCCTTGCACCAACCCCATCATTGCTGCTTTCTACGGGCTAGTTTTGTGCATGTGAAAACGCAAAACTCATTGCCGTATAAGTTGGCGTGCCGTGTATCTCGAGTGCGAAAACTAAGCAAACCTGTTAAGAGCTACGTATACTGCAGTATTAATTGAGGTAACAGTGTGTGATTAAGGTCGGCGATTCAGCCCCAATCGCATGATATGCGATGTTTCCCCCTCTTCCCCACTTTTCTGGGCATGGCTGCCAGAGATGTAGCTGGCAACCATGCCAAGGGCTTGTATACGCGTACATGAACAATGCATGGTACGGTATGAGATTGGTGAACCGATCTTCCGGGGTGCTTCGTACGATCGTGCATGTATATATGTATAGGTACCAAATGGACATTTTCCCGGAATACTTTCACTTTTCATCTCCGGCCGCGGGTCGTTTCTCGCGCTGTTGGCTGCGGGGCACACGAGGGGCCAGCGTGTACACCGCGGCACAGGTGCGGGTCCCGGCCAAGGCCCGGGGGGCGTGCTCTGGTCCTTCAAAGTCGCGAGTTCTGGCAAATAACTCAGGGGAGACGTTCCGACTTGACACCGCCTCGCAACTACTGTGAAAAACCTGATTCGTATGGATTTTGATGGTTCGTTGTTGGCCCGCCGCATGAACGGAACACACGCAGTACGCACCACGCACGAGACAGCAAGAATCACACCGATATTGAAAGAGGCATACATCAAGCGTCGTGCAGCAGTTGTTGATACCATGTTGCATGCGTCTGCTCCCTCTGGGCTGTGTACAGCAGTAGAGCAGTTGTACGAAACGCTTGAAAAATCACATACATGCGCATTTTATGTAAAATTATAAATTTGGTTCCAGGATTTTGCAATCTACGTAGAGTACATACACAGATCTACGAGTACTGTGTACAGTACGAGTAGTCATATTATATTTACCTATCTCTAGCGTGAACGATAGGCCGATCTACATACGTACGAATACGAGTATTTTGGTGCAGCAGTAGCAGTAAGCTGCATAACACGCAGTAGCCGCTGTTCAGATTTTCGGCTGTGGTGTCCTGTTGGCGTGAGCAGGACCCGTAGCACACAGCTAGCAGGGGGAATCCAGCAGGTCTAATTGTGACAGCTACGAACTACTGCTGTGTTCAGTTTTTCTTTGTGTATGCATGCGTGTGTGCATGTTTGATGTATGCTATTCCAGCAAAACTTCCCTCTCTAATTTGACGTGCCCACGCAGTACAGCATCGATTGAAAACAACAAAACAGCCAACACCCGTCACGGGTATGGATAACACTTCATACTCGCGGAGAACTTGGGCCCCGGGCACCGAGGTACCCAGGTGTTCGATGGGTACCCTTAGACGAGTACTCGCCTGTTAAACGCGTACCAGGGTACCCGCTCAGAAGGTAGTAAATACTCTTATCTAGGACCGGGGCGGGACTCGTCCGGCGACAGCTCTGTCATAACTATCTTGTGTATATATATACTCATCTGTACAGCGTAGAACAGCCGTGATACCTCGTTGTGTACTACTGTATTTATTGTGTGCACACTCTGCTCTCCAGCACAACAAGTAGATATAACTGTGTGCTCTGTGTACTCAATCGTCGTGTACTGTTTATTGTATGTGCTCTGTGCTATGCTGTCGGTACTGTTCTGTATACAGCAGCAGTCAATTCTTCTGTTGTACCAGTATTGTGTACTCTAGGTCCGCTCTGTGTGTATAGTCTTCGTACTGAACTATTTATACACTATGAACTCTGCGTGATATGTGCTGCTGTAGTGTGGCCCGGCTGGCGAGATGTCAATCTCACAGGTTGTCTGTCTGGCCTCGCCCGGATTATCAGGGGGTTTTGCTTCGTTATCGTCGCGATTCACGAGTTTTTCGATGATCTACTCGACATAATCAATCACCATTCAACACAAACATTCGTAGTAGTGGGTGCCTGCAGTTCATAAACTATGAGTCAAGAAAAACGAGCTTAGGTTGGCACGAACAAAATAAAACTTCGGTTTTAAAACACAGCTCACCAGTGTGGGATCGACTTTAAACCCTACACAAAATAGCTAGATCGACGTCGGAAACGAAATAAGTCGTTGACCCTGGACAACGAACTAGAGTTTCGATACACCGGTAGTCCACTGTACCTCAGATACGATATCATCTCGTGACCTGTTTTTCGTTAGCAATGGCGGTCGCTGCGCACGATTTTTTCCTTTGAACACGACAGCAGTGTAATATACCACATGTTTGCTAAAAAACTATGAAGCATGTGCAATCTCTTTTCGACTTGCGACACCCCCGGGATTTCAAGTGACCAACATCCCGAAGGGGAACCTTGTATAAGGTACAACATCAAGTTTGTGTACAGTACTTCATTTCACTGCTTCTCTTCGCGTACCATGGGTACTAGAAACTCGTCGGTTCGACTCTGATGTGTACTATTAATAACAAAACCGCAGGAAACACAGCAATCTGACTAACTGTATACGGTTTGCGCAAAGCCAATCCTCTATCCGCGCGGGAACGCACTTGGTGCTGTCCATGTAATACAACAACTGCTTTGCTTTATTTATGCCAGACGTGCTGTGATTGTTTGTTCTTTTCAAAGATTGTGCACATCAACGTTGGTCGGTGGTTGCTTCCGCTTCATTTCAGAATAAATATTACGACTTACGACGACGCGTGCTGCCTGTGGGTGTTTCATTTCTGCTGTATTTCACAGAATGGAACTTCGGAAGACGAGTTTCTGGCCGAGGCAACCGTCCAAGCCGACGGGACCATTGTACTCGGCGGAGACACACAAGGCGACTGGGTCAACTCAAATGCTGGCGGACATGACTTCGCTCTCGTGGCGCTGGACGCAAACTTAGAAGAGATCTGGCGGTGGCAGGTGACATGCATGGCATACTCTAGGGATGAGAGGTGCAAACCTGAAAATATGGAAACTTGCCAGCCCCATATTTCTCACGCAACGAGCCCTAGCGATGTTGGAAAACAAGACGTCGATACGTACAAGGTTTATTCGCCTCTCGATAGACAACTCCATTAAACAATTACAACAACATGCCAGAAAAAAAGTCTCTCTTTTTCACTATCTGTCTATGTCCGTTATCGTGTTCTCGCGACCCGCAGAGTTTCAGACCCGCGTTGACCACATGGGCAGAGAGAGAGGTGACGCGAGTGATGAAACGTTTTATCTCGTCTCGCACTTCAAGCTGGCCGCCGTTTGCGGAGAACATCGTCGCTAACCCCAAGGCTGTCCAGAACCATTAACCGATACCGGGTACAGCTTAACAAAAACTCCAGATATCTACGTACCAAAGGCCTCTCCGGACACATAATTGGGTGACAGTGATGTTGTAGAAGTAACGGAACCACTTCATCTCGATGGATTATAGACGACCCGCAATCTCGGTTTACGTTGTGTGGCAGGCTTTTCCACGCTGGGAATGGACCCTTTTTGTCCCGAGTTTATAATTTGCGGGTAAGTGGTACGAGCCGGTTTGACTCCGGAGATTATTCGATTGGGGGGTCCATTCTGTCGCTAAGCGTTTTCCCGGAAATGGACGGTGTGTATCCCCTGAATGGGCTTTCCTTTTACGTGGTAAGTGTTGTTTCTCCTGGGATGAGCCATTGACGCCGTCTGGCTGATGGATCCCAAAACTTCGTGTGGCGAGCTTTAAAGGAGGGGCCGTTGGTGCCCCATGGTATGGCCTTTCCTCAATCAACCAGGCGCGAGTTTGACGAGGGTTGACCGTGTTTGCCGCAAGGGGTGTTATGTTTTAACGATATTGTTCGTTAGGGAGTGCACCGTTCGTGTTCACTTGCTGGGGTTTTGCAAATTCGTTATATACGCGTTTCTACGTGGCGATGCAGTAGTCCCCCCCCCCCGTGCGTTGGTTTGTTTTCACAACATTATTAGTGGGTGCAGTGTATTAATTGTATTCGTGAAATAATGGAGAAGCAATAATAGTTTTGGCAGTAGAAACAAATACCAATGCCAGTGAAAACAAAACTTGAACAGGGAGTAGCAGTGGCAGTAGCAGTTGCAGTAGCAGTCGCAGTAGCAGTAGGAGCACTGTGATAGTAGTAGTAGTAGGAGTAGTAGGAGTAGTAGTACTAGTAGTACCAGTAGTAGTGCCAGCACCACAGCACAAGAACCAGTACCACTACCGGTAGCAGTAGCACTAGCAGTAGCAGTAGCAGCACTACGAGTACTAAGAGTGGTACTCGTAGTTATCGTAGCGGCAGTCGTAGTAGTACTAGTAGTAAGAGGAGGGGGAGGAGGAGGAGGAGGAGGAGGAGGAGGAGGAGGAGGAGAAGGAGTAGTAGTAGCAGTAGTAGTAGTAGTAGTAGTAGTAGTAGTAGTAGTAGTAGTAGTCGTAGTAGTAGTAGTAGTAGTAGTAGTAGTAGTGGTAGTAGTAGTAGTAGTAGTAGTAGTAGTAGTAGGAGGATGAGGAGTAGTAGTAGTAGAAAATTTGTAGTAGCAGCAGCAGCAGCAGCAGGGGGTGTAGTAGTAGCAGTGGCAGTAGCCGTAGCTGTAGCAGTAGCAGCAGCAGTACCAGCAGAAAGAGTGTTAGTAGTACTATTAGTAGTAGTAGTAGTAGTAGTAGTAGTAGTAGTAGTAGTAGTAGTGGTAGTAGTATAGTAGTAGCAGTAGTAGTAGTAGTAGTAGTAGTAGTAGTAGTAGTGGTAGTGGTGGTAGTAGTAGTAGTAGTAGTAGTAGTAGTAGTAGTAGTAGTAGTAGTGGTAGTGGTAGTGGTAGTAGTAGGTGTAGTTATGGTGGTAGTAGCAGTAGCAGTAGCAGTAGCAGTAGCAGTAGCAGTAGAAGTAGTAGCAGCAATTGAGTAGGAGGTTTCCCCCGTGACGGAGTACGTATTTCGTGCGATATTCATATGTACAAAGTACAAGGCTCATCCTCGAGATGTTGGCCACTTGAAATGCCGGGGGTGTCGTAAGTTGACAAGAAGTCGCACATGCTTGGCAGTTCTTTCTTCTCATCAAACTGGTGGTACATTAGACATCTGTCTGAATTAAAGGAAAGTAGTACGTAGCGACGGCAACTCCTAACGAAACAAATGTCACGAGTTGATATCGTATCTGAGGTATAGTGGGCTCCCGGTGTTACGAGTCTTCAGTTTGGTGTCCAGGCTCCGCGACCATTTTTGTTTCCGACGTCGATTAAACTATTTTGTCTAGGATTTGAAGTCGATCCCACACTAGTGAGGTGTGTTTTAAAATCGAAGGTTTATATTGTTCGTGCCAGTCTAAGCTCATGAGTTTTTGCACATAGTTCATGAGCTGCAGGCACCCAATACCACTACTACGAGTATTTGTGCTGACTGTTGATTTGTTGTAAAATGCGCATATATATTTTTTAAGCGTCTCGTACAACTGCTAATGTTGTACACCACCCAGAGAGAGCAGACGCATGCAACATGGTATCAACTACTGCTGCACGACGCTTCATGAGTGCAATGTTCAATATCGGTGTGGTCGTTATTGCCTTGTGCGTGGAGCGTGCTGTGTGTGTTCCGTTCATGCGGCGGGTCAAAAACGAACCATCAACATTCATACGGATAAAACAACAGTCGTACGACATGGTTTTCAGAGTCCTTGCGACACAGTGGCAATTTGGAACGTCTCCCCTGAGTTATTTGCCAGACGTCGAGACTCTGATGGCCCAAACCACGCCCCACGGGCCTCGGCGGGGACCTGCACTTGCGCCGTGGTGTACACACAGACCCTGTGCGTGCCCCGCAGCCGATACCGCGAGAACAAACGCGCGGCCGGAGGTGAAAAGTGCAAGTATTCCGGGGCAACGTCCATTTGATACCAATACATATACCGATATCTGTAAATTCCTACCACTACGAGATATGTTATATGACGGTTCAGATGATGAAATTTATAGACCAATGATCGTTACATAGTGGTTGTGAGGAGCGTGTTCTTACAATTCGTTGCGGTTTGGTGCATTTTCACAGGACAGCCCCGTGCCGTACGCGTTCGAGGGACGTAAAACGTGTCCAACAGCATCGCACCGCACAGTACCGAACTGTGTTGGTTCGAAAATGTAGAACTCCCCCGAAGTAAGGTTCACGGCCGCATAAGCCCTCAAAAATACCCTAAGCTGTCACGTCATGCCTACACCACACCACACAATAGTTCCTACCCTACGCGACTGACACGCCCGTCTTAGGTTTACCACAGTGAAGTGCATTTCATGTATGTTGTATGCGCCACGAGCGGAACCGTGGTCGGAAAGCTGGTATATAGCAAACGAAATAGCAAGTTTCATTGGGCACATGCCTATTTCGCCGAGTAGCGCTGTTGCGGGGACGTTACGCTCAGTATGAACCCTCCTACCTTATCCGGGTTTATGACATCACCACTATTCAAGGGTCTTGCCTGTTGTTGACTACCTAGGTATAGTGTCTGGTCCAAACATGTGTGATGTACCAGGTACGACTATTTGAATCCCGCATTGGTTCATGTTCGGAATGCTTATCAGTGAGCCAAACACCACACTGCCAAGCCTGCGAGCGTATATGATGTATGTTGTCATATTAGTGGTTGATCCATCCCACCTATCCATCTACCCGTTCTGCCCTAACCCTTTCCAGCCACAACGCAATCCAACCGAAGCCAACACAATATTGAATACCAACGTATTCGTTTTAAGCTAAACAATTTGCCAGGCCTTTGCTGGTGTTGCCGTTGCACGTACTTAGGCAACATGCACCACAGTACATTCCCTGTTGGCGTGTTGATTTCAATGGCCAGATACCCATGCTACACTTGTGCTTTCACTGAATATGACGTTGGCGAAGACACGTGATTTGTCCAATTCATGACAAAATAAAAATGATTGAGCCATGTCTACGCTCCGCGCTCTCTTTGATACATGTACCTCGCAGCATGGCGCTAAGGCATATGGCGACTACGATGGGAGCGACTACATGGGTGGGATATGTGCAGGCTCTGATGGAAAGATTATATTCGGTGGGAGCAGCTTTGGGTCATATGCGGAAACAAATCTTGGAATGGGTGATCTTGTAGCTGTAATGCTCGATACCAACGGATTGGTTACACCTTCTCCAACGACGACTCTATCACCGGCTGCCGCACCTACCGCTCCTACCGTTGCCACACCAAGTCCTTCGTTACCTGCCACTCCAGCTACGGGGCCTGCTCCTACACCAACCTCAAACACATCGCCGACCACACCGCCGGCACCACCAGCTCCCACGTCAGTTCCTTCGCCCGCGGCCATGCCAGCTATATCGCCTGGTACCACACAAGGGACCTCGAACGTGGTACCCATCGCAGCAGGGGTAGTTTCTGCCGTAGTCGGCGCTGCTCTGATCGCCTTGGGGCTTTGCCTGCTAAAGCGAAAACACGACAAAACAAGCGGCACGGCCCAGCAAATCTATCCTCCTGTGGCTGCGGTCGACAGGGGAAACGCCCCGCCTACACTCCAGTCAAATCCTGCGCCCCCACCGCCCCCGTACCTGCACCCGGCGGCGAGAGGGCAACAGACCTCTGCGACTCCACCGCCACCGTACTTGCCCTCGAATGCGGCCCGTCAGCGAACCTCCGTACTTCCACCACCCCCGTACCAGCACGAGGTGGCAACCGCGGCGGCGGCCGTGGCGGGCGCGCCGGCGGTGCACGCTGTCGGTGGCGGAAGTAGAGACCATATATCACAATTTCCAGCATCACTCGTCGGAGGGATGCGGCACGGGGCAGAGCCGACCAAACAAGCCGGCAAAGTAGTTGGTGGCCGATACTCTTTAACAGCAGGAAATGCTGAACCCACTGCACATGCTCGCAGGTACAGTGGTGGAAGTGGTGTGGCGAGTAAAGAGGGACAACCTGAGTTGACCACACACGTAAACAACATGAGTGGTGGTCGTGGTGGTGATGGTCGGGTTGGGCTTGGGGAGGGAGATTTGGAGGGTGGTCCATCGGAGCCGGCCTTGATTGTTACGACTTCCACCGACAATATATCGACGGGAGAACGAATTGGATTTACCCCGGCCTACGACGGAGACCCTGCGGTACGGGCGGCGTTTGTCGCCGAGGAACCGAAGCCAACATTAGACGAAATCGGAGCCTTCTCCTCCACCGACGGCCGAGGGTCGGCCGCCCCCCCGGGGCTTGGACGCGCGGTGGGCGAGGCGGCGCTGGAGTTGGCGCGCAATTGCCTTATTCCTGGCGTTAGCGAAGCGGCGGCAGCAGTGTCTATCCTCATTGAGTTGGTGGCGGGCAACACCGACACTAAAAGCAACACCGAGCCGAGCCTTCGTCGTTGCCGGTCGATAGTCTTGATGCTTCAGCGAGCGGCGAAGGTGTTGGGAAAGGTGAGTTAGCCAGTATGGTATACACTTGTGTTGCTCCTTTGTTCGTTCTCGCTTACCCTTGTCGACGCGGTTTCCTCCTTACAATTCAACGATGTTTAGCGCCGGGCCGATTCCATGTCCCATATGGACTAAGGTGTACAAACACGATGTCAAAGTTGAAGGTGTGTACCTAATTGGTGTGAGGATTTTTAAAACCACGAATTATGTTGTGATATAATTCCAATGCTCCGCCAGATGAACAGCCCCGACAGCTAGGCGTATCGGAGACGCGATATATGTGTAAGCACTGTGCACCTTTAAATTTGACTGGACGTATGTTGTGAGTTTCTTCAAAGTAGTCGGGCAGACGATACTCGATCCAGGTGTATCCGCTCTACCGGGACTGGCTTCAAGTTGTGTGTGCACATAGTCTCGTTCGAACTGTGACACCCGTCACTGATGAAATTGTTGCACACAAGGGACAAATCACAATCTTGAACATTTTCGTCCGGTGTTTTTTTCGTTGCGGGATCGGCAAGAGGCGCATCACACACCTCCCGTTCGGAAAATGTTATCGCAAGAGCTGCAACAAAAGGCCCCAGGACGCGTGGTGCCACGATAGATGATAACGCTTTTCAGCTTGAACGGTTTGTAAATGATGGAGCTCCTTATAACCCAACGTTGTCGAAACTCCATTCTGGTGCCGCAATAGCTCTCATCCTGTACACAAGACATGGGATGGTACATCGGGTAGCGTTTTATTTTCTTGGAAATTCATATTTCGGGTTACTCACAATTAGGATAGAGCCCCTCAAGCGAGAAGCCCCAGAAAAAACATGGTGCACCTCTGCTGTAGTATGGGTACCAGCCGGTAGAGTAATTCCGAGTATGCAGAACGTATCAGTCACGGTTCCATCTCACCCTAAGCATTCAGCCCGGTGTGTGAAATATCACTTGCTCTAAATGGAACCCAGGGTGGCGACACCACCGGAACAGCAGAGCGTGCTATGATGGAAGATGTGCACGACGCAATCTTCGACCTCGTGGAGCTCATCAAGACCTACCAGAGCAAGAACAGGCTATCTCAGCTGCTCATGTCGACGCTGTTCAGGCGTCGCCAGGACGAGATGGGCGCGGTTGTCGACAGAGCCATATTAAGCCTTCAAGTGAGCGCGGCGAAGTTTCCATTCTAGTCCCGGAAAGAAATACTTCAGAATCCGAATATTGGCCCATACGCCTAGTTGAACTTGACGAGAAATCCGTAGACCTGATTAATCTATTCATGTCAAAACACCTACCTGTGTAGAGGTACAACGTGGGTGTGAGTACGATACTCTTCATGGACCCATCATCATGTCATCGGGCACCTCCCACCGCTTTTCCTGAGGAAACAAGTGATTTGTTCATGTGTGCTCGACGCTCTTCAGTTGGGCCTGCAGGTGCAAGTGGGGAACGACGTTAGCGCGTTCAAGGACGACATGCATCTGTACAAGGTGAGTCGGGGCCTACCGGTGCACACACGGTGTGCAGACGCAGACTGACTAATGCTTCAAACTTCGAACCGTCCGCAGCTTCTTCACCGAAACGATGAGATGTATCAGTCGGGGTAGGATATGTTGGCAACACTCTCGAGACTGGCAAAGCCATCTTTAGGGCCATCTTTGCACTTGAATGTCTTGTCGAATGCAGCCAGGTTCTCGTTCGTAACGGCCTGAGTGATTATGCACCACCGAAGTGTCGTGTCCATCTATCGGTCGGGTTTCGCAATTCCTTTCACTTTGATAGGGGTCTATGGAGGAAGCTCAGTCCAAGTCTTTGGCGGAAGCGCGTAGGTCGCGGAGGCAGCGTAAGCTGGACAAAATCGAAATCCCTGAGGATCATGTGGCCATCACCGACGAACTGCTGGGAAAGGGTGGCTTTGGCGAGGTGTATCTGGCAGACTACAACGGCCGCAACGCAGCTGCTAAGGTAGTACGGTTCTTGAATTGTAGTCGTGGGTGTGCGGGTTGCCATCACCGACGAACTGCTGGGAAAGGGTGGCTTTGGCGAGGTGTATCTGGCAGACTACAACGGCCGCAACGCAGCTGCTAAGGTAGTACGGTTCTTGAATTGTAGTCGTGGGTGTGCGGGTTCTGCTTTTCGTGTCATGCCACCTAACTCTATCTCAGGTTACTCTCACAAGTATCTACAGTAAACGTATAAGGCTTTCCTACGGAGTGGTCGCAGTAAGGGGGACGCAAGAAATACAGGTTGCCTTAACCGCGGCAGAGCATCAACATAATGCACTGCAGCAGCAACAAGAACAGCAGCAGAAAAGACAGAAGCAACTAGACTGCTACATCTTCACCTAAAAGCGAGGTGTGCGGGCAAATCGTGTAGACGAAGAAGGGAAAAAAAATAAACAACGTGTACCTATTCGTATACCAACTCTTGATTTGTTTTTTATCATGCTGCCGCCTGCGGGTAAAAACTACTGGTACAGCAGCAACCACCTACATTACCACGTGCTAATATTGTTGTATACATACATCATAGAATATTTTAGCCACAAAGAATAGCGTTGACTTCGGGCCCCATTTGTTTTATAGGCAACCAAAATGTACCACGGTGTATGTTATTGTACTGCTATTCGAGTAGCCTACAAAATAAGAGCAACTTGTAGGATGTGACTCGTGTCGACTATGCAGGCGTGCGGTCTGATCTGTCTCCTTAACAATCTCGATCTCTCCATATACTCTCTCCGATGTCGGAACACGGTTAGTTTTTCCTGGTTTAGAAATAGAGCATACCACGACGAGGGTAACATCTAGCGGGTCCAAATGATACCATCAAGCGGTCGTCTGCATGCACTGGCCTCACCCAACACGAAGCGGGTTGACCGTGGCATGAGTTTATGTCGATAATCGAGTTCAAAGGTCTGACGTCGTACGAACTGATTTGTAGCAGCGTGTTGATACTCTGTAGATGAACGAGAAGAAAGCAAATTGCCCCGTGTGAAATGTTTTGTGTTTGACGTATTTCGTACCTTTGTTTGTACTGCTGTAAACCAATTAGATAAATATTTGTTTGGACTGCTGTAAAACCAATTGATTGAATTATATGTTTTCCCCCCGCTGTTCATAAATCGATGTACACGAAGGAGCAGCGGCAACAGCAACATATGGTCCGTCCGATCAATATTTCATTTTACCGGCTACCCACTTATTCTCGCCCTTTTTTGAGAGTTGACAGGTAAACAAAGTTGGCATGAACCGAGCGACCGAGATGAACCCGAATCCGGTATTCAAATTTATATCGGACGTCATTGTCGTAATTTTCGAATACAACGTTCCGAAATTGCTCCGAAATTACCCCGAACGGCAAATAACTACCCCGAAACGACATAACATCAACCCGAAGTTGGGTCATAGCCCCCCCACATGCTTATTACTCCGTAAACCTCTCTTCCTTGCAGCTAATGTATCATACAACTGGTATATATCGTACCTAGATTAATAAAATCGCAGTGGCCAAGACTTTTGACGCGTTAATGCGCTTGATCATTTCAATGGCCGCCTCGTGCGAGATCGTCCGGGCTCCCTTAGTGGCGGCGAGGGCAGCTTTCTCTTTGGCCTCGCGCTCCTCCGGGATTTGGTTCTGCTGCGCGTTTTGCAAACCGATTGGAATGCTGATCAGTGCTTCTTAGAAAGAACCTCTTGCCGAGTCGCTCAGCAGGCATGTTGAGCTCTGTCGTAGTGTAGTCTACGGGTGATGAGTGGCTGTGCGGTATGATGTGGGTCGAGGTCGGGGTGATCCTGTCTTTGACACGCTATATATCGCGCCACATAATTTGAGTGAAGACACGAAAACAATTAACCCCACGACTTGGTCCAATTTACATGAATCCGTTGAGTTTGTAGAGGCTTATATCAATGTTGGTACTAAAACGAAACCAACTAACGTTCACAATCACGGTTTTGGCCAATTTCTTCGCGAACGATGGTTGGAAAAAAATATAAAGTGTGAGCGCGTATTCCTGTTGGCGATATCTAGTATTTTTCGGTCTCTAAATAAAAACAAGACTCCGCGTTCGACCACCTAAAACATAAACCCGAATTTAGGATTACACGGTTTTCTTCATCCTATTAATAAATAAAAACAATAAACATCTGATCCGTAAAGTCTATCCGTCTTACAGCGGGCTTTTCAGGGGTACTTTTCGTGAAGTCGGGGTATACGCCAGTTGTTCAGAACAATTAGTAATAGTCAGTTGTCAGTAGAGTGAAAATTTGGTCGGAGGAACTATATAAAAAAGCAGAAGCAGAGCAGCAGCAGCAGCAGCAGCAGCACAGCAGTACACACATACGCACAACTACCGCTGCTACCACTACTTACTGTAGCACTGCTGCTGCTGCGGCTGCCCCGAGTGGTGCGGGTCACTCAGCGCGCGGGATTTGGTGCACGTTCACTCGTGTCCTTTTTATGTTTTAATGTTTTGTTGTCGAATTGGTATCGCGTTGTTCTATGTTACTTGTAATAACATGTACGTACCTGGTTTGTATGTACACATATTATATCTTGTAGGCAAAATACCAGCCTTTCATCGGGGCTGAGAACAAAGCATACCTACGAGTATCTATAGATATTATAGCAGACGAGTCCAGCTGGCGTATTATACGCACGTTCGCCTCACGGTCATACTACCGAGTACTGTACTGGGCTGCTGTGGGACCGCGTGTTGGAGCAAGGTAGGTGTAAATGGGGACCAGGGATTGGTCGTACTACTGGCTCAAGTCTTGCCACGCAAGGATGGACGACCTCGCCAACTGCAATTTGTGGCGGACGTGTTGTGGGGTTGTGGCGTGTGTGTGGCATGTGGTAAATAATGCGTTGCTTGCTTGTGCTGACGAATTACGGTCGATTTTCTGTCTGTTTTCCTCGCCCGTTGAAAACGTACTGGCTCTTTGCTTATTGGCTACATAATTGTAATGGGCAAGCCCTGTGAATTGGTGGCCGAAATCTACACAAAAGGAAACTACAGGCGGGAAAGCTTCGAAAGCTGAAAACGTATATTCCAAATTACGAAAGAAACAAGACAGCTTCGAAAGCGGATCACTTCACAGATTGTCCGAGTATACTCGATACTCAGAGTATACTCGGAGTATCGAGTATTTTTCGTACTCCGAGTACTGAGTGTATTAGAAGAGTACTACAGTAGTGGCCTAAATACTCGGAGTACTTGGAGTATGAACAGTACTGAAAGTCCAAATACTCCGAGTACTGGGAGTATGAGCAGTACCTATTCTCGAGTACAAGCAGTACTCGGAGTAAAAACATCTAAATTACTCGGAGTACTCCGAGTGTCGAGAGTATTGGACACTGAAATACTGCGAGTACACAAAGTATCTGAAGTATATTTTTCTCGAAAACACTCTAATCATACTCCGAGGTAATGGGAGCATCTGTGATTTTTTAAAAGCTATAAACGGCAGTCACATTTCCCCAGGACCTGGGAGGAATGACGGCCGAGTCTTTAACATGATGCAAAGATGCTCCTAACGTACTTCACACTCCGAGTAGTACATTTCGTACTCCGAGTACTTAAGAGAGTATTAGCGGCCTGAATACTCGGAGTACTTGAAGTATGAGCAGTACTGAAGCCCCAAATATTCGGAGTGCAAGGAGTGCCCGCAGTATCGGACCCCGAAATACTCCGAGTAAAGCAGTATCGAGAGTGTTCATACCCGAAATACTCCGAGTACGAGCAGTATCCGGAGTATCGAACCCCGAAATACTACGAGTACACGAAATACCTGAAGTAATGTATCTCCAATACTCGGGACTTTACTCCAAGGTACTCGGACAACCTGTGGAACACTTACAAAGTTTGATCATAAAAAAGAAAAATAACAAACTACAGCACAAGTAACCCGTATAGATGGTACCCTCTAAGTCCACTACATATTTATATATTTGTCTATGGCATCATCCCGAACACGACGTAGGGGAAAGATGCACACACATCCGATGTATGGGTCCTGCAAGCTAGGTGTGGCCCAAACAAACAGACCGTAGTCTCGGTTATCTGGATTTGGGTGTGCACAGGTGGTGACTCTTCACGTCGTTCCGGGCCAGGTAAAAATAATGGCATCCAAACGAACGTTAACTAATACCAGGGAGCGGAACGGTCGCCAAGCAGAACATATCATGCACCAGTAAACAATTTGATGCTGGGACCGATCCTGAATGTGTGTATTGTTTTCAGCGAGAGGAGACGTGTGCAGGACGATGGGTTTGTTTTATGCCTGGACCTAGCTGTTACACGGGCTTGAACCTATCAGTATATTGCCGCTGTGTTATACACGGGTCTTACTGTGCTGTGGTACTCTGATCTAAACTATGTTCATATTATAGTATCAGCTCCCAAGAAACCCCAAGCGTTTAGTCAAGGTGTTAACGTTTTACCATGGGGGTGTTTTGAATCATCCTGAACGCCCTTGTTTTCGTCTGCTCTAGGGGTCATGCACAAGACGAAAACACGCGTTTGTTTAAACATGACGTATGTATTGGGAATTAATATGTGCTGCTACACCTGGTGTTTTGACACAAATTTTGATTTTCGGTATAGCCGCCTTAAGTCGAGGGTTGAAAAGTCCGCACGTATTTACTTGACGTCCATACTCTAGGTATCGGATAAATAGAGCATGCGGCGAGATTGGGATTTCACCCCCGACATGCGTAATTCCAACAACATCGAGGTGGATTGCTTCACCCTGGGCAGGGTTGCAAACGGGTTGGTCTTTGTCGGGAACCTTGGCGTACCAATCAAGAATGCACTTCGTGTTTTCTACAGTATTCTTCTACGCCTTCACCGACTGTTTGAAGTAAGTATTGGATTAAATGAGGCCTCCTGCCCCAGTCGGTGGTCCTACCCTGGGATATCTTCCCGCGCTAAACTCGGGTTTATCGCGGCCTATGTCTGCCCGAAGTGGCCCTGCCTACAAACAAAAACCCTGATGTTCTAAGCTGGGTGGGTGGGATGGTCAGTGTTTTTCCCGTTTCCCCGTTGTAAAATCTGGCGTTAGGTCTTCTCAAACAGGAATGATGAGGCGTGCAGTGTGTACGTAAATTAATTCCAATCGAAGTGCTGGATCCACCTCGGTATATCCTCGGTAAATCCGGATCTGTTGATTGTCGATTTTACTACAGTATTCTTCTACGCCTTCACCGACTAACTTAAAAGTAAGTATTGGATTAAATGGGGCCTCCTGCCCCAGTCAGTGGTCCTACCCATACTTGCTCACGTCTCTGTCTCCCGCTTTCGACCGCTGAGCTCGGGTCGGTTGTCTCACCCAAACTTACTGGTATCTTTCCTCAATCTACCGCTTGGTACACGCCGAAAAGTCTTTCTGAAAAGCTGGGGAAAGCGGTAAGTCCATAGCCGTCGTGTAGTCGCGTTCACGCTTACGCTTAGAGGCCCCGTCGCGCGTTGTTCCGGACGCTCCCACCGGGGTACTCGTAGTCGCCCCGATATAATACCGCGCTACCTGTTCTGTCTTCCACCCCCCGATCTTCATGATCTCATCTACCGCTGTTCCCGCCAATGACTTGCTGAGGGAGCCCCCCACCCGAAAGGAATGCATGGAATAGTGATCGGGTAACCCGGCTGCTCGTAAGTGCCCCTGTAATCCGGCCGTCATCCGCGGCGCCGACACCGCTACTGTCCCCCGTGTTCCGTTAGGTTCCACAAGAGGAAATAAATAGCCACCGGTTAAGTCCCATCCAACACGGAGAGCCGCTGCGATATACTCCGTGACTCCGCGAAAGGCGCAGGTTTCCCGACATTCGGGGTCCGCCAACACGACTACCGCCTCGACGGATTTACGCAAAGTCTTCCCAAAGTGAAAATTAAAAATCAGACCGGCCGCGCCCGGAAGTCGCAAGAGTTGTGACCCCAACGTGCAGGGTTGCAAACGGGTTGGTCTTTGTCGGGAACCTTGGCGTACCAATCAAGAATGCACTTCGTGTTTTCTCCCGTGGAACCGAACATAATGAATGTATTTTAGAGGCATAGGCAAGATTGAACAGTGATCAAACTTCACGTTCGTCAATACCGCTTGTGGCCTGCGCGTGTTCGTTAATTCAACGTGTGGCCTTTATCTACGAACAACACAGGTTTTGCGCATCAGCAACGACCCCGAAAAGGGTGGCAAGAACGACATGCTGGACGGATCAACCGGGGATCGGGTTGAGGGACAAAGGGGGAAGAGCCAGCGCAAATCGTTTTTGCTCGAGCTCGACGCAATGATTCGCCTGCGGAGCCCCTACACGGTCAACGTCTACGGAGCCGTCACCGCTATGCCGGACCGCCTGGTTCTCGTCATGGAGCTGCTCTCGGGAGGAGACTTGCGAACGTTGTTGGGCAGCTGTGAGAACCCCCTTCCCGAGCAGCAGTCACGCCAGATCATCGGCGACATCTGCGCAGGGATGTCCTTCTTGCACAGCAAGGAGGCCGTCCACGGTGACCTCAAGTCAGCCAACGTTCTTCTGGACGGGGCCGGCAGGGCAAAGGTGAAAGGATGTCACTGTATGAAAAGTTACATTTTTTCGGAGTTCATTTGATGTGGGGAAGTGTGCCCACGTTGGAGGGTGAACGTACCGCTCCCCTGTGGTTTGAACAATTAAGGCGAATCATATGTGTGTGCGGGGAGGACTTCGGCGTCAGTTAGCGTCTGTTCGACCGAGGTCCTGGCAAGTTGACTGTCCCGGAATGTGTTTATTTTTGCCGCAATATCTGAGATAGGTCGCAACGTTTGTGCATATTGCACGTCATCATCGTTAAACAACCGCTTGTCGCCTGGTTGTGTTCGACTACTATGTTCGGCCCGGCTTCACTGCGCCCGTGTGTCATTGCATGAATCTGGCACGTTTTGCTCTGTATGCCTGTTTGCAGATCGGCGACTTCGGCACCTCTAGATGGACACAGCACACCATGTCCACGGGCCTGGCTACGTTCACTGCCAACTCCAGCAAGAGCACACATATGAGCCTCGCCTGGAGTGCTCCTGAGGTACGTGCCTCACCCAAGCCGCTAACACGCTCGGAATACTACGAGAAGTTCTAAACTTTCACCTCGCCAACGTAACCGAAATCATATCGAACGGACCGATTGCAGGCTCTACGACCCCCGAAGAAGATTAATCTACAGTGTATATGAGTCTTTAAAATGTCAACCACGGTACACGCATTGGAGACAATTGCAATCATCCTACCTGTATGAGCTCGTAGATACACATCCATAAGTACCGATACTATACGCGGAATAATGTCGGCATCAAACGGTGGATACCTATGTTGTGCTGCACGTTTCTTGTAATGTTCGATTGTATGTAGACCTCCGCGAGAACCGCGACATTTAAGTGTAAACGTTACGGACCGGCTAGTTTCGCGCTGAACAGCGCTTGCACGATAGACTATTAATCGCCCAAGCTGATTTCCAAACAATGTATCAGTCTAAGGCCGGGGCACCCTAGTGGTCTGAATTGGCTTTCCGCTCCGGTGTTACCCCGGTATTAGCGCGTTGTTCTGACTGTTATAATATTGGTTACTGAAATTAAAGGCCATAAGTGTTTCCGTGTTTTTTTTCTACGTGTAGCAAAGGCTGCCTGCAGCAAATCCCTTCCATCCTGCACACCACCGGAGCACATAATGGCTTCCTCTCACAAACGCACCCCGCCACACACTCTTGTGTGATTAAACGTCTGTTGTTTTGGTCGTTCAAAGGTGCTCCATGCGTCCGAAAGCACCTACGCCAGCGACGTCTACAGCTTCGGAATCGTCGTCTGGGAGACACTTTCCCGGGAACTTCCGTGGGCAACGGTGACGAACCCGAAGGAGCTTTTCATACGCGTGGTGTTGAACGATTTGCGGCCTGCTATGCCAGATGGCGCCCCCACTGAAATCGCAGATGTGGCAAGGGCGTGTTGGGTTGACAAGCCCAAAGATCGCCCAACATTCAGCGCCATCATGGAAAGGATGAAGGCCAACGGGTGGAATCAGTAGGATCATTCACGTTATTGTTCGGAACCAGGTAACATCCGGAGTACTTTGAAAACCCGAATGTCATGTTGGTATGTGGGTGTGCATAACATGACGGGCAACGACAAAGCCGTATGGAATCGCACGCAGGGGCCGCTTGGATAGAAACAGCCTCTACCGTATGTTGTGAATACCTTTAGTCGTCTTTCGTATGTCATTTTACCGGTTTGGTTTTAGACGTGCATCGGGGTTTTCGGGATGCTGCCGGGGGCAGATCTTCAGTGTCTCTGTTTACGATTCGTCTGTGGACCGGTCAAGTAATAGGTGTCTAAGCTATTTCGAGGTACGTATGTAGGAACTCAGGTGAGAGACTATTGTTTAGCGGTACGTATGTGGGAATTAGAGGTTAGTTTTTCTATTGTAACTGTCCTCAACGGTGCGCACTGACTGGTGGAAGGCACTAGATAATATAAACGAATATAAGGTTTCCGGTTGATCACCTCGGATATGGGGTCCCAATCGTTTGTGGCGGTTGTATCATATAGGGCAATGGTCATTTGGGGGTATACCCCCTGGTTTTACGGCCATTTGGGGGTAGGCTCAACTTGCGCCCGCGGAAAGGGCTCCCGCGGGCCCAAACAGGCCTCAAACGCCATTCCGAAGCCCTGGCGAGATGCCCGAAGCCCGTCCCAAGCACGCACATGTTTTTTTTTTTTTTT